>JARHVA010011337.1:62500-68079 GCA_037957365.1 Torreya grandis | reverse complement strand
ATCTTGTAACATATAAAATATCGTTCATGGGCTGAATTTTGGATTCTTTAGACCTTTATAAATATTTATCCTATGAATGATATGGAAATAGAGACAAATAGGGCTAGTTGGCTCACTTTAATGCTTGATTGAGTGCTTCTTGGTATATTTCCTTGTGAGTTACATATGATTTCTAGGTATTTCCAAGTGAGGAATGAATGAGGGTTGATATTGTATATATAACATTCCTTTTAGAATTATCTCAATTAAACCACTTAGGATGACCTTTTGGATATGTTTCTTTTGTAATTTGAATCACTTTTAGTCATTGGACACTTTGTAGGAAAAGTGAATAATTACATAAACATAGATCTATGCTTGGGACATAAGTGTCCAAGAAGATAGAAAATAGGTACACGTTCAAAACTGAGAGTGAAGGATAATAATTAGGTTTATAGATTTTTTCACAGTATAAAAGGTCTAATGATTAGAATAACAATGGTTAGACTAAGAGATAATAAAGTAGGCACAAATAGATAGATAATATGATCCTTTTGATAATGGAAAAGGTATAGAGATGAAATTTTATACCATGATAAGTATTTTTCAAGTGTACAAGACTAAATTACTATGTAAATAATATTTTAGTATCTACAATAGATGCATGACATGTGTTATTGTAAGACCATGGTAGTTTGATAGTGAATCCATATATGATGGCTATAGATATATTGTTCAATGATAAGAAGATATGGAAAGATAATTATTTTGATGTCATTGAGAGATTAAAATGGCATGAAGAAACACCACAACCAATTGAAATTTCTTAGTGTAGGAAATAAAAATATCCTTGAAGTGGAATGAGAGGGGAAAACATCATAGAAATTATGTAGGAGAAAGAGGAAGAGAAGGTGTCATATAATTAAAATATCATGATAGGGTTTGATGAAATATATTCAATGAATAGATATGAATCTAAGACTGAAATGGACACATAGGATTACATGTTTACCTTGTCTATGAAAACCATGAGAGAAGCAGACATGGATGCTGATTTGAAATAAAAACAAGAGATGTGAGGAATACATCTGAGATAAAATAAGGTGGAATGGAGAAACTTTGTCAAGAGATGGAAATTTAAGTTGCATGAAGAAAAAAGAATATATAAAAAGGAAAAATTCAGTCCAAAATCACATTTACAAAGGAAAATATTTAAAATACAATGTAGGGGTTGTAGAAGTCAATTGGCTTGAAATAAAGATCAACATTGAGTTGATGAAGGAATTTTCACCTAGTAAGACAAAGATAATTTAAGCTAGAAGAAGTAATAATACAATAATAGAGGATAAATGGCATGACCATGGAAGCATAGCAAGGGAACTTGATGTGAAGAAGTGTACCAAAGAGAAGGTTACAATAGTGTTTAAAATAATAGAATATCCTTCAAAGGATATGAAAAATATTGAGAAGATAGTGCATACAAATGCATTATAACAACTTCTAAGGAATTTGATATAGAATAAGAGAAGATAAGAGTCTTAGAGTAATAAGGGGCACCAAAAATCCATGACATAAGAGGAAAATATGAGAATTATAACTTCCCATTATGTTTTATTTTTTGGATTATGTGTTGGTACAATTAAGGAGAATAAGGATCTCAAGAATCATGCTAATGGAGAGAATAAAGTTCAAAGGAGAAAAGTGGGGAAATAAGAATGAAGATGATTGTAGTTGTGGATCAAACATAACATGTCATTTAGAAGTAGCTATATATGAGGTGAAGAGAGTTCAACCATATGCACTTGATGGAGTTGATAATGGAAAAGGGGATAAAGATGACCTAATGGGTCTCATAATGCTATGTATCTAGGGACACGATTTATTAATGTATATAGGTTGATGGAGATGCTGACATGTGGCACACATCCCCTTCAGTTAGTTATATGGGTCTAATTTATTAGGATAATAGAGTAACTTGTGGAATTAGTGTATTGGGTAATGGTCATCTTACATTATGATTAAGAGATCACCCATCCATTTTTAGTTAGATAGAGTTATATATAAAAGAGATGATTATCATTTTAAGGAATAAATTAAGCATTGATTATTATATTATAAGAGAACATTAGAGGTTATCCCCTCGAAGAGACATTGTGGAGTTATTCCTTCCTAAAAGAGTATTGTATGGTGTTTCCCTACATTAAGGGTATTCTATTTATACATATATTGAATATTTGGACATCTTGGTCCACCTATGTCTTTTGTGATGTGTTGATATACATTATATTATGCATTATTTCCAAATATTATGAGTGTGGATCATAACAAGTGGTATCAGAGATTTGATTTGGGCAATTTGTGTAGAGCAAAACTATAGTTTTTTAGAATCATCAATATCTTTCAATCCATTGAAATTTTTTGCATAATTGTTTTACTAGATATGAAGAATATTTCAAGGAAGTATTAGTAAAAATAGATCCCTTTTGATTAGTTTTGAGGGAGTTATTCATATTTTAGTGTTTTTACTCATTTCATTTAATCTTCTGAAATATAAGGAATATTTTGGTGAAATGTTTACTGATTCTGTATCATAATATAGGAAAGACGTGGATAAAATTTCATAATTTTTTGATATGTTTAGAGTAATTTATTGCAATTTTAGGGTTTTTAATATATTTAATCTATATACCAAAATTTGTAGAATTTTTTTACAAAATTTTTACTAGAGTTCTAATATCATAAGACAAATCTATAGTCAAAATTTAAGACTATTTTGAATGAGTTATTGCCATTTTAGGGTTTCATGAACCCTAGTTTTTTTTTATGGATCATGAAGTTACAAGTATTTTTAGGGGAGGATGATATTGATTCTAGATAATGGTGGCTCCTTTTTAAGGAGAATAATAATCAAACAATTTTGTGGTAAACACTATTGTATCTTTCTTTTTCTGGGCTTGCATAGCATTGGTTTAATCAGTTGAGCTTCGTACAAACATTTTCTTCATGGGAAGACATGGAATAGGTCTTCCTAGATCAATGGGATATAAAATAAAAAGAGGGTGAAAAAGAGGAATAAAATAATGATGGTAATGAAGAAGATAATGAAGATGTTGAAGAAGAAAAATTAGAGGAAGAAAATAATGACAACTAGAAAGAATATGCAAGTGAAGAAGAAGAAGAAGAAGAAGAAGAAGAAGAAGAATTAGATGATAAGTGTTCAAATAATTTGGTTCAAAAAAAATACGAGTCAATTTTTCAATTTCATGGATGTATTCAAAAGAAAAAGGTTATTGTGTCCATAAACCCTAACAATAAATATAACTTCATCAACATGAATGTGGCCAAGCATCTACATGTTCAAGCAAAGAATATTAAGGAGGTTCAAGTAGATGGTAAGCATATTCAAGTGTTTGAATATTTGAAACTTATTATGAAAAAATATGTTTTGCATTCAGATTTTTATGCTTTGGATATGGATGATGTTGATATGGTTCTTGGATATCCATGGTTAGAAACTTTGGAAACAATCAATATTAATGTTTAGAATAAGTTCATGAAATTTTGGTATAGGAAAAAGAAGTTCACTTTACAGGATATCATAGTGGGAAAGTCACCATAAAAATCAAGGTAGATCATGAGGATGAGATTTAAAAAGGCGATGAAGAATATGTGAAAGATTCATATGAAGCCATAGATAAAGAAATAATATAATCAAAGTAAAACACTTAATCTACTTAAGAGACCAAGGAACCACCAAAGAAAAAGGTGGAAGAGGGTAGAATAAAAGGTTGATAAGATCAAAGTATATATAAAAGTTGAGTTATCTAGACACCCATATCATCATGAAAGGAAATAATCATGGAGCCATGTGAGGGGAGTGCCATAATAACAAACAATTTAGTTATATAAGAGATCAGAGTTCCATTATGGCTATGCATGGAAGCCAAATAATACCTACTATGGTCATGGATGGAATTAGAGTAGTGCAATAGAATATGGTACATGGAATCATAAGAGGAATAATTATGCATGAATACCAAAATAAGACAATTATGATCATGAATGGAATCAGAGGAGCACAATGGAATTTGGAAACAAGATTGGAGAGCTATCACCTACTAGGATCACATATGGATGGCTAGATGATCAATATTAGAGACAAGTGTGCAATGATTTGAAGGACACTCATTATTTGGTTTCTTCCTATGTTTTGGGGACAAAACATGTCAAGGAGGTAAGTAATGCTATATATATATATATAAGGACAAGATATTTTAATGTATATGGGTTGATATAGATGCTAACATGTGGCAACACATCCCCTTCAATTATTTTTATGGGTTCAATATATTAGGATAATGGAGTAACTTGTGGAATTAGTGTATTGGGTAATGGTCGACTTACATTGGGATTAAGAGATTGTCCATACATTGTTAGTTAGAGGTATATATAAAGGAGATGATTATCATTATAAGGAATAAATTAAGCATTGAGTCTTATATTATAAGAAGATATTGGAGGTTTTCCCCTTGAAGAGACATTGTGGAGTTATTCCTTCCTAAAGGAGTATTATATGGTGTTTCCCTATGTTAAGGGTATTATATTTCTGCATATATTGAATATTTGGACATCTTGGTCCACTTATATATTTTGTGATGTGTTGATATACATTATATTATGCCCGAATATTATAAGTGTGGATCATAACACATAATACATGTAGAGGCTAGAGGAAATGAGCTATTTAAGGTCATGATTCATAGATAGATAGAAGAAGAATCCCTTGCAAAGATTAATGGTTGTCTATACCAAATGGAAAGTATTTTTTTTTAATTATGGAAAATAAGGGACACATTAGATAAGAGAAAGTGATGAAGGAGAAGGAAAAGACCAAGAAGCTGTTGAGTTTTAGAAAATCTTGAAGGAGGAACACATATTTGTAAACTATCACATATATGAAGTAAAGAAAAGAAGAAAATGATAGTTCCCATTACTTTCCTATTTTTTTCAAAGGCACAAGGGAAAATTAATAAGAGGTGGTTTTAGAAAAAATAAGAGTGGGGAGGCATGTGAGAAGGGGGGTCACATTTCATAAATACCTAAGAGATTTGATGCAGGGGCATCTTTGGACTGAGATGATCCACATATTTATTTAATTTTAATTTTTCATATTTACATATTTTGTGTAACTCACATACTTCTATCCATTCCCAATGCATATTATGTATATTTAAAAGTAAGAACTGAGTGAGAACTTGGGAAATAATTTTTTGAACTACTCAGTTAAAATAGATAATTATGGATTAAGAAAACATAGGGAACACACATTTTAGAAGGGTGAACTACTCTTATCAAGAGTAACATGTTGAGGTAAAACTCATATAGACTAAATAGGAATAAAACCTAGGACCTTCCATTTATTACTAGAGTGCTCTACCAACTAAGCTACTAGGCCCTCTATGGATAGCCCATCATCAGTTTGGGTGTGGCTTATTGTGTGTTAAGTTGTAGGTAGTGTTTCATATTACATTGGTTCTAATTTTAGTCTTATTAGTTTTCTTATGAGTGTATTTGAAGAATAAGATTCCTAGGCATACCTC
>JARHVA010011337.1:5000-57500 GCA_037957365.1 Torreya grandis | reverse complement strand
TATAGGATGTGAAAGGAATAATAAAAATGAATAAAATATAGATAAATACCAAATTATATCTACAAAAATAATCAAATAAAATAAAATGATTGATCAATTTAGAAAAAATCAAAAGAAATAAATTCAAAGCAATATATCAACTTATGGAAACCACCCAAATAGACAACCTTATAACATATAAAGTGTATGATACTTCATTTAATTATCAACCTAGGGACATATAAATTTTTAAGGAGTCCATAATGTATATGCAACACTAAATTATTTTGAAAAATTGAATGAAATAACACACTTTATTGAAATTAAACACTCTTATGGAAATTAAACACACTTTGATTAGAAAGGAAAGCACATTAACTTGTAAATGTTGAAATTGAAATGCTAATATATTTTAGAAGCTTCTCACATATGAGAATTAAAAGTACACATGATTTTAAATTTATTTTAAATGAAATAAACTATGGAAAGGAAATACACACACCTGGACAATTGAAAGTGAATAAAATTATCACATAACATAAAATATATTAGCTAATAGATGGGAAAATTGGATTACCAAACCCTTGCGAGTGGGCCATGCCTTAGTTGAACTCGAGTATGCATTCTATCTTCCATAAGACAAAATTAAATCAAAGAGATAATATTATTAATAATATATCTATATCAATAAAGATATTAATATATTTTTTTTACAATTTAGATTAAAATTCTTTACTCTATTTTCTATTCACAAACACCTCAAGTCTGAATTTTATCTGGATTCATAGTATCCAAATCTTACTCATATAGAAGAGTTAGAGATAATATTAAATGATATAAATATAATAGAATTTAAAACTATGAAATCAAAATATACAAAATAAAAAAATAAATCTAAATATGGTTAAGAATGAAAATACCATTATCTCATGCGTGCACAAAGGTGTAATGTGTGATAAGTAAAGGCATGCAGTGACCTAGCTTGTAACCTAGAAAATATGGTTCATGGGATGATGTTTTAATGCTTCAAACATATATAAATAATTATCCTATGACTAATATGGAATTAGGGATAAATATGATAGGTTTTCTCACTTTAATGCTTTATTTAGAGCTTCTTGGTATATTTCCTTGTGAGTTGTATGTGATTACTAGGTATTTATAAGAAGTTCTAGGTGAAGAATGAATGAGGGTTTATATTGTATATATCCAATACATTTTATAAATATCTCACATTAAATCACTTAGATCAACCTTTTGGACATGTTTTTTTTAATAAATTAGATGACTTTTAGGCACTGGACACTTTGTAGGAAAAGTGGATAGTTACATCAATGTAGGTATCTATTTGGGATGTAAGTGTTTTAGAATATAAAAAGTAGGTATAAGTTTAAAAATGAAAGTGAAATATAATAATCATGTTTAGATATTTTTTCACATTTTATAAAGAATGGTCATCAGAATAATAATGGTTGGACTAAAAGATAAGCAAGTAGGCACAAAAAGATAGTGAATGCAAGCATTTTAGCCACATGAAGGTCTAGATATGAAAGGTACAACCATGATTATTATTTATCAAGTGTACAAGATTGAGGTAATATATAGTACATATTTTAGTATCTACCTTTCCCCCTTTAATCTAGCATTGAAATTACTAGTTTAAAGGAAAGAAATGTGTACCTAGGTGTGTAAAACACACCTTGCCTTTGCGTGAGCCCAAATTGAGTTTTTTTTTTTTTTTTTTGCATGAATAACATGAAAATAAGAGCATGTTATAATATATAATAAGTTCATGAAATATAAAATTGAAAAATTAAATGAAATGTTCAAAAGAAAGAAGATCAAGACTAGGAGTACACTTGCGTATCGATGTAACTATCTTGTCTTTTCAAAATTTGATTTGAAATGATGCACCATTATGAACCAGTGAAGCTAAGATTAGGAAAATTTTAAACTTTCAATTTCATATATATAATTATTTTAGGACACATGCCCCCAATATTAGTGTAAAGGTGATTTGCAACATGGTCATTGAGTTTGTTTCATCTCAATCATACAATCGAAATATGTGCATAATCTGGTGAGTATAAGTGATTTAATCATATATATATATATATATATATATATATATATATATATATATATATATATATATATATATATATATATATATATATATATATATATATATATATATATATATATATATATATATATATATATATATATATATATATATATATATATATATATATATATATATATATATATATATATATATATATGGTAAGGGTGGATGACCAATCAAATAAAATATATAATTATGGTGAATTTAGATGATTTAATCAAATCTAACTTATAATTTTGGTAATATTGAGCCATTTAATCAACTCAACCTTTCAAAGGTGAACCAACTACTACATTAGGTTAACTCGATAACAATCCTTAACTGTCCATATTGGGTATAATGACAATCCATAATAGTATTTAAAATATGGAAAATTATTTTATTTTGTAACTTTAGGTGAAATTTACATATCATATTCACCTTATATATGTCTCAAGATAAAATTTGACATAATAACAGTACTAATCCATAGAATGTTGCCACAAATGTGAATTTAAATCATATAAATGTGAAATATGATGAATTTTAAATCAGTGTAAGTGAGGACATATTTATATGACATGCCCCCATTGAATCTAAAAATTGATGTAAATTTGGAAAACATGTTTCTATATCAGGTCCCCTATAATCTAGAGATACTGAATATTGAATAAGTTTGGAGGTCATGCCTTTTTGACATGCCCCCATTGTAATATGAAATTGTGAAAATGTAGAAGTAATGATTATATGAAATGTCCCCATTGGTATGCCCTCATTTTTGAGCTGAAGTGAATTAGAATATAGTAGTTAATTTACCTCAAAAGGATAAGATAACTGTTTAATTTGGTATGAATCATGTAACACATATGAGTAACATGTCTAAGTAGATATAAAATTGAGGCATAGAATATATGATCACATAAATTCCTAAGATGCATGATGTAGATAATGGAAATGTATAGATATTTATAATACAAACTCATCAAGTAATCAAGCACACACATACTAACACTCAAAAGCAAAGAAACAAGAAAAATGGTCCAAGGAGACCTCATACAAGAGGCATGTTCAAATGCTGCACAATTGAAGGGACATGACTTAGTCAGATGTACACAAAGGATATAATGATATATTCAAATGTCCATGAAATAAATAATGACATATTCAAATGTAAAAAAAGGGAAACAAAGGCATGGGGGCCATAATCAATGGAGCATATTGAAATTCTCAAATAGACAATATAATTTATAAGACAATAAAAAACAAGGAACACACTCAAATAAATGCATAAATGAAAGCATAGAATGTAGGTGGCCAACATGAACATAGCATACTAATTCCTACACATATGTGTTTGTAAAAAACATTAAGTACATAGCATTTAAATTACATTATGAAAGGTATAAACATGAACATAGGTAGGTTTAATTCTATAAGGTCAAACATGATAATGGAAAGTGACCATATAATAATATGGCCTAGGGGTATCATGATCAAAAAAGTAGATGCCCCTAACATACTTATGACATGAGTGGAGGTAAGGTCCAATATTTCTATATGCATATATCATGTATCTAGGTATGCCTATATCACACTCAAATGAAGAATGAAACATACGTGTATATAGGAAAGGAATGATATGTTATCTACTAACATGGAAAAAACAACATAAGTATAAAAAATAGTGCAACTGGAAACATGCTATTTTTTTTGGTATTTTTTCATTTATTGATTACTTTTGTATTTTTTTGAATATTTGATTTTTTTATTTTTTTAAATATTTGATGTTTTACAACTCAGGTTAGATTAGTTGCATTGTTTGGATAATGGTTAGATATGTGAAAATGCTGCATAACATGCTATTACTCACTATTTTCATGTGAAGTAGAAGAATGAATACTATCATGTGGTATATGGATCAAATTTACTGCATGGGAGAAGGAGATACCTTGTTTATTGTGATCAATTTTATCTTTCATCTGGTATAACCAAATATTTCCCACTTGAATAAATATTGATATTTTTGTTTTAAATGTCTTACATTTCACAAGGTTTTTTATGTGTAGGAGGAATATGGTTATCCCAAAAATAAAAACCACCCATGAAGAATGTGATTTATATATATTATTGGCATGGATGATTTTTAGATTTTTTCAACTTGAGGTGTTGTTTTTGGATGTGTATTGTATGCCATTTGTGCTTTTGGATCTTTATTAGAATGATCTTGAAAAGGGTTGTTAGATATCTTATGATTTTAGTGATCCCTAGGCTATGAACCTGAATATTTTAGAGGATCAGTAAAGGTAATATTTTGATCATCAATAAGAACTTGGATTTTATGCCTCAAGGTGTAAGATATATTCATAGAATGCACAAGTCCTTGGTAATAGTCATAATATGTAGTAATATCTCATCCTTTTGGTAGAGGTCAACTCATATCAAACTCTATGGGGGGAGGGAGAGATATAAGATGACACTCCATAATATTTTAAAGTAAATAAATTGGATCTTAATCATTTAGAATGTATTTTAGGTGCATTTTATCATATAAATCATTTATGTTAATGTGATATTGTATTGGCCAATGTTCTAGCTTTCATTGCACTCTTTACATCAAATTTGAATGAATATGTATGCAAATAAATACATGAAAGCTATTTTAATTGGTATGTGAGTATGGTAAACCCTTATTTTCAAAGGAAATATTATGATTATTCCATTTATAGAATTCAACACATAGGCCACATATGGTGGCTCGACATTACTTGGCAAAGATGTCATATGTAATGTTCTCAAGAAAATACCCTTGTATAGGGCTGATTTGTGTAACAAGTCAAAAAGTGAGATTTGATCAATAGCATCATTGGAGTGTTTCTCAATATTATATGTCATTGATACTTGTTGCATGTGTTCCTTTTGGTTTCCTTTATTGTGAAAAGTAATTTTCATTGATAAAGGCAAGTATTCATCAATGATATCCTTAGAGGGAAAATATTTGCAATCAAAAGTAAAAAGATTTGCATTGTGGATTAAATATTTCATAACATCAAAAAATAAGATAAATTTATGTCATGTGTTACCTTGGGTTTTACACAATACCTCAAAAAAAAATCCTTATAATTAATTGATTATTTCATAAGGTCTGAAATTGAGATCCTAATATGTGTATTTCTTGATTTCTCAACATTATTGGGCATAATAAGAATTTTTTAAATAGGTTCCATATTATTAAAAGAAGAATTTTAAAAAAAATTTATTTTCCCATTTAGTTATTTTTGTTGAGTATATTTTTTATTGGTTTGACAATGTATAAGGCATAACAAATAAGAGTTGCTATGAAATATTGGAAAATGAAATAAATGATATATGTGTACATGATTAATTCTTTTGAAATAAATGGGAATATAATTGTATAATATTGCATTTTATAAATAGAAAATTAGGGGAAAGTAGGAAAACCCTAAGTCCACTAGGGTTTGGAGACCAAAGGTCACATTTACCAAATGTTTAACCCTAAATTTATATATGTGAGGATATCTAGGGTTAAGGGGATTAGATTAACTTATATACAATGATGGTTAATTATTATAATAAGTAGGACAATTAATATAAAACAAAAAAATAGTATTTTAGATTTATACAACTGAGTTTGATAAAGATAGTAAAGTACAACTATTGATTGATATTATAATAAATTGAAAATAAATTATACTTAGTTGATTTATTATGTGCATGCAGGCTTGGGTAGGAACATGATGGAAGTGGATATGAAGATGATCCTATAAGAATCATTAGATTCTAGGAATATTCTTTATGGGGCCTATTATGTTTGCATTAGATTTAGATAATTACATCGATGCATATGTTTAACCTTGCCATAGATATCTTATATGGAATAGTGATTGGATCTAGATGTGACTAGTTAGATCCTTATAGGTTTTTTTACCTTTATTTTGATGTCCTTAGATCATGCACATAGGGTGTCAATCTTTGTCTAATGATCAAAACCCTAGATCTTCACCCTTGGAGTGATTATGAGAAAATTGGGTTAGTGGGTTCATGATGTCGACTTGACCTCAAAGACTAATATGTCAATGGGCACTACCTACATAGCCAATACTCTGAAGAGGGCCTAAAATGATGTAGTTCTCCCCTAAATGTTGGATTATATGTGCAAAAGGGTGCAATGTGTGATAAGTAAAGACATTTAGTGACATATCTTATAACTTAGAAAATATGGTTCATAGGATCCTCTTTTAATTCTTCAGACCTTTAGAAATACTACTCATATGAATGATATGGAAATAGGGAAAAATAGGGCATGTTGGCTCACTCAAATATTTTATTAGGTGATTTTTGGTATATTACCTAATGAATTATATGTAATTTCTAGGTATTTCTAGGCAAGGAATGAATGAAGGTTGATCTTGTATATATAATATTCCATTTTATAATTATCTCACATTAAAGTACTTAGGACGACCTTTTGGATACATTTAATTTGTAATTTGGATGACTTTTTGGCATTAAACACTTTGTAATAAAAGTGGACAATTGTATCAACGCAGGTGTATGCCTAGATGCAAGTGTCAAAGAAGTTAGAAAGTAAGTACATGTCTAAAAATCACATTTAAGGATAATAATTAGGTTTAGAAATTTTTGCATAGTATATAAGGCCTGATCATTATAATAATAATAATGGTTGGACTAAGATATAAGAAAGTAGGCACAAAAAGATAATGAATGTGAGCCTTTCAGTAATGGAAAGGTCTAAAGATGCAAGGTAAAACCATGATAAGTATTTTCCAAGTGTACAAGACTAAATTACTATGTAAATAATATTTTAGTATCTACACATTCTATGTGATGTCATCACAATTGATGCATGTAATGTGTTATTGGTAAGACATTGATATTTTGTTAATGAAGCCATATATGATGGCTATAGATATATTATTTCAATGATAATAAGATATGGAAAGATAATTATTTTGATGTCATTAAGAGAATAAAATGGCATGAAGAAACACCACAACTAATTTATCTTTATTAATGTAGGAAATAAAAAATCCTTGAAGTAGAATGAGAGAGACAAAAACATCATAGAAAATGTGTAGGAGAAAGAGGAAGAGATGATGACATATACTAAAAGTATCATGATAGGGTTTGATGAAATATATTCAATGAACAAATATGAATCTAAGATTGAAATGGACATGTAGGAATCCATGTTTACCTTATCTATGAATACCATGAGAAAAGAGGACATGGATGCACATCTCGAAGAACAAAAATAGATGTGAGGAATTCATCTGAGAAAAAATAAGGTGGAATGGAGAAACTTATGTCAAGAGATGGAAAATCAAGTTGCATGAAGAAACAAGAATACAACAAAGGGAAAAATTCAGTCCAAAATCACATTTATGAAGGAAAATGTTTAAAAGACAATGTAGGGGTCGTATAAGTTATTTGGCTTGAAATCAAGAGCAAAATTGAGATGATGAAGGAGTTTTCACCTAGTAAGACAAAGACAATTGAAGCTAGAGAAAGTATTGATATGATAACAGAGGATGGATGACATGACCATTGAATCATAATAGAGGAACCTAATGTGAAGAAGTGCACCAAAGAGAAGGTCACAATGGAGTTTACAATAATAGAATTTCCTTCAAAGGATATGGACAATGTTGAGAAAACAGTGTATATAAATGCATTGTAACAACTTCCAAGGGATTCAATATAGAATAAGAGAAGCTAAGAGTCTCAGACCAATAAGGGGCATCAAAATATACTAAAGAGGATAAAAAAATGAGAATTATAAATTCCCATTATGTTTTCTTTTCTGGATTGTGTGTAGGTACAACTAAGGAGAATAAGGATATAAGAATCATGCTAAGGGAGAGAACAAAGTTTATAGAAGAAAAGTAGGGAAAATAAGAATGAAGATGATTGTAGTTATGGAGCAAATGAAATATGTAATTTAAAAGTAGCTTTAGATGAGGCAAAGAGAGTGCAACCATACACACTTGATGGAGTTGATAATGGATAAATGGAAAAGGATGACTTAATGGGTCTAATAATACATGTAGAGGCTAGAGGAAATGAGCTATTTGAGGTCATGATTCATAGATAGATAAAAGAAGAACAAATTGGAAGGATTAATGGTTGTGTATACCAAATGGAAAGTAATTTTTTTACATTATGGAAAATAAGAATACATTAGCTGAGAGAAAGTGATAAAGGAGAAGGAAAAGACCAGAAACTACCAAGTTTAGAAAATCTTGAAGAAAGGAGGCCCAAATGTTTGGAAGTTGGCATAGATATGAAGCAAAGCAAAGAAAAAAGGAGAGATCCATTACTTTCCTAATTTTTAAAATTGAAAAGGGACAATTAATAAGAGGGTTTTTTGGAAAAAGAAGACCAAGTAGCATGTGAAAAGGGGGTCACATTTCATAAATACCTAAGAGATCTCATACAGGGCAATCTCTGAACTCTAGATGATCCACATATTTATTTATTTTTTTAATATTTGCTTATTTTGTGTAACTCACATACTTCTCTCCATTCCCAATGCATCTTGTGTTAATTTAAAATTAAGAACTGAGTGAGAACTTGGGTAATCATTTTTTGAACTACTCAGTGAAAATAGATAATTATGCATTAAGAAAAGAGAGGGATCACACATTTTAGAAGGGCAAACTACTCTTACCAAGAGTAACATCTATCAAAGTTGGAAGATGGAGTGGATATTTGGGAACCAAAGCGGAAAAAGGCCTATTTTTTCTTTGTATGTAACAGACAAAGTGGGCATGTCAATAAAATAGAGAAATGATTGAGGGGAATGGAAGATGCATATGCAGATTTGACATGTTGTTGTTACATATGTAACTGAAGGAACCCAGAGATAAGACATTGTTTTGAAAAAAAAAAAAAAGAGATCTCATATGTAACCTTAGGGCAAGTTTTTACAATTAAAATATTGTCCTAATCTATGGAGGCATGCCATTGTCATAAAAGAGCTGCAAGAAAATTATTGTTTGAAATATGTATAGAATATGGAACAAATTGCTTTCTATACTACCAATGTAGCATGATTAGTTGGCTATTAACTTGTTGAAAGAAATAAAGTAGCCATTTTGTTCATGTATAAACCCTTTGTTGTAAGGATTGTTATGTGTAGTAGAAATCAATGTTATATTATCTATATATCACCATTAAAGTGGTAATTGTGAAATTCTTGGTAAGTTACATGTAATGTTTCATTTTACATTTGGTCTAATATATAGTCTTGTTAGTTTCTTTTTTGAGTGTGTTTGAAGAATAAACTTCTTAGGTAGACCTCTATTCATTTGGGACTCTATACAGTAACATATCAATACAAGGCCGTGTTTTATATATAATTATTTAATTGTAATAAAATATTTTTTCATATATATATATATATTCTTTAAGAAAAGTTCAACTCAATTGTTACAATTATTTAATAATTTATAATAATTTGTTTAATCATACATTCAATATCAAAAAGATTAGGTTTTCAAAATTCATAAAATAATAAAAATGTTTTTTAGATAAATTGTTCACCAAATTTTTGATTAAAAATTGGCACACAGTTTATCTAAATAAACAATGTACTAATTTTTTGATAAAAAATGATAAGTAATTTATCTAAAAACTATTTTTATAATATATTTGTCTCCAAATTTAATGTTGTCATGATAAATTTGATTTTTTATTATCTTTAACCTAAAAAATTATTTAATTCTACAATAATAAACCGAGCCATAAATTTAAGTTTATAATAATATTAATAATTTAAGATTAACTAGACAAAAACAATTTAATTAAAGTGTCTTATCAACTATCCACCAAACCATGAATCTAAACCACCACAAAAATATTAAATGCTAAAAGAGATTGGTAGTGGTATTTATTAGAGAAGCTCCGAAAAAAAGCCGAGCCATTTATCCTACCGCTCAAAAATCAAATCTTCTTTATTTTTATTTTTTGGAACTTACAAGGTTTATCTACAGCTGCAAAATATTAGGAGTGACACCTCTAGGCTCATATCATATTCCTTTATATATATGGTATCAGAGACATTATTGACTATGTCTTTAAACCCATTGCTCTCTGAATAATGTAAACCACAAGATTGATGCAGTTGTGGTTAAAGGAGAGTATAGAGTTGAAGTGTTGTGGTTTTCGTTTTAGGAGGAGAATTGCTGATCAAAATATGGGTCAACATCACACCGGAAAATCTGATCAAGGTCAAATGACAAGAAATCCATACAAGCACAGAAGAAAGCAATCCAAACCAGTGAGGAGTTTGCCTGGAAATTTGTTTCCAATAGAATCTCAAAAGGGAAAGGAGGAATGTGGGCAAGTCTTTCATTCAGGTAATGCACCCGGCACACATTCACAGGGATGTTGCAAGGTAGAGCAAAAGAAGATGCACAAAGGATCCACTTCTATAAAAGAACATGATTCAGGATGTGAAGTGCACGATCATGGAGGTCATGGCAGACCATCTGTTAAGGCTGACAAAAAAGGAACGAAGATTTGGAGTTGCTCTATATGTGGCAAAGTTTGTCTTACTATACAATCTCTGGGTGGTCATACGAAAGCATGCAGTATGCGCAACGAAACATAAAATGTATGAGAAACATGATTATCTTGTTGAGGAGGCAAATGGGTAAGCCTGGTTCATAATATGATTTTATCCAGTGTAGTCTGTATTTCCAAAATAAATACTATTGAGCGTTTGTTTTCATACTGGAATTGTATTATTACATTGTTGTGCAGCCTCCCAAATATTCATATAACCACTTAATTTACAATGACTCCACTCCAAAGCTGATCAAGACAATACCATTATTGCAATTTTTGATTTGAATCGTTTTTAAAAAAAATAAATTAAAACTACAGAACCATGTCACCTTAAAAAAACAGTTTTACAATTAAATGGATTCTACATGCTAGTTTCTTATGAACCCCTGGAGATTGCATAGTGGAACAAACTTTGCCACTTATAAAGCATGTAGTATGGGCAGTAAGACATAAAGGATCATAACATCAATGGCTTATATTTAATCCAAAAATGTTATTTAAAGAGAGTACTGCATATAATTAATTGGATGGATCTATATTATGTGATAAACAGGTTAATACACATGACTCTCTCTTACTTTATTTTCACTGTTTTGTATAAAAACTTATTTTCTTGAGAAATTTCTACTGGAGTTTTTCAACAGAAGTTTCTGAATACGCTTATCTTGTAGATATGAGTCAAAAATTGCAAAAAACCCTATTTACTAGAGACATTCTGTCAAACAATTAGTATACCTTTAAGACTTTTCCACTCTTAAAAAATAGTAATATTCAGCACACAACATTTTGATTATTGTCTCAGGGATCTTCAATCCTGAATCACACTTTAAAACTGCCTACCCCACTTGTTTTCAACAGGTTCATTTTCACCATATCCAGTACTATAGGAAGGTGAAGTGACCAATTTCTTTGGAAATATTTAACGCCTTTCTGATGATATTGTCTTGCTCATTTCTTACATTAATTGAATTGCTTGACATCAGTTAATTTTGTTTTCTTCAACATGATGAATGGAAGAGGTGTAAGTTTATGGTTGTAATAGTGTACACCTCTTTTGATACAATTAATCCCAAAAGACTGTGAAATCCTTATTTATGTTTAATAATATTTACTAAAGTACCATATTGTATACCGCAAACTGATATTGCTGGCTGCTTCTAAATCCATCCCTTAAAATGAAAATATTCATTACATGATAATTTCCTAAAACACAGAACTACAACATTAGATTGGGTTGACCATTCTCAAAGATTTTGCATTCCATTCAACTGTAACAAAACACAGAACTACAAGAGGAAACTTAGTCAGTGATAGTGGAAAGTCGTTTTCAATTTAATTAAGCTTTAATGCTTAAACTAGATAACTTATATTCTTTCTAAGCCACTCTAATGATAGTTGCTTGCTTTGTCTGCTTACAGCTGTTCACTTCAAAGGATTTTATTTGCATCGTGCAGGAAGAAGCCATAATCCTTGAATTAGAACTAGCCAACAACTTGACAATGTATTGTATCAATTATTGGGTGAGTCCTATAATCTGAAGTGTTGAGCAATCTTGAGGTACTTCTTTTGGGGTCAGTTCATAGCAAATTATAATAATTCATTTTCGTGTGTATATATATATTTTCCAGTAAAATGCACATTGTTTTGGACGTTCTTATACCTGTTTTGAAAATGAAGGTATGTTAGTGGAGATCACCATAAGATGATGTCAACATTTTTAGGCAAGTGCTATGTTAAATAAGCATTTAGCTTTTCGCTAAATTTTTTTAATAATATAGTAAAATCGTTTATATTAAAAATTCTTTATATTAAATTATATATAACATTAAGATTGAAACAGTTTTAATTAAATAATTATTTAATTATATTAAAATAAAATATTTAAATGATTAAAAGTGATAAAGACAAGGTCCACAAATAAATAACAAATTTTATCAAATACTAAAATCAACTATAAATAAATCCATGAATTAATGTGGACATAAAGTATAAAGTTCACAAGAAATTGATAAATTTGAAAATTTGACCTTAAAGTATATGTTCCTAGATATGTGCATGGTTGTCACATGTTCCCTTTTATACAATAAATTTGATAAAATTCGATTGCGTTCATCTATTCTCAAAATATTGTTTGCTTTGTTCGAATTTACTACGTACCTCTTATATATTCTTTTATCTTCACCAAAACATTAGGCAAAGCTCAACCTTGCAAAACATTTAAAAAATGGGTCTTAGAAAAGTTAGAAATCATTTCTTAATGTAGTTCAAGAAGAAGGTATGATGATGTAATCCCTAATATTTATATAAATATTAGTACATGGAAAAGGTAATGATATAATATAAAGAATTTGAGTAGAAATATGATGTAGACCTTTATTTTTATTTATTATTTTAGAATTTTTTTTTGGAGTTATTTTATTTTTCATTTGTTTTTTTATATTCATTAGTGTATTGATAATAGGGTGGGAAAGTAAAAAAAATAAGACCATAAGGTATGAGAGATTTAAATAAAAGGTCATAAGGGTTAAAATTTTTAAAAATATTATTTTCAATATTTTGGAAACATTAAAAAGTAATCTAAAGTAAAAACAAAAATGTAAATATGTATGTATGTATGTAAGTTTTTGGGTGCTAAGAGTGGATTGGTGGTTTTATAAATGGTTTAGGACAAAGTAAAAGAAAAATAAGTAGGGAAGACAATGGAACATAAAGCATACGAGAAAATAATATAAGATACGATCTTTATATGAACAAATAATCAATATATGTATAAATTGTCATATAATAATGCAGAATGATATATAAAACTACCCCAAAGTAAAATTAAGTATGTAAATAATGTCCACTTTGATAGTGTGTGCATACATATCAAATTAAAATAAATAAATTTACTTGGAAGGACTTAAAAAAGATGAAACAATTTAAATATGTAAATGTTATCAAAATAAATATAGCAAATGGAAATAATTTGAAATCGAAAGGAAGATAAATTTTACTTTATATCAAAGTCAACATTCTATGACCTACAATGCAAAAAGAAGCCCTATACTCTTTTAAAAATGTGTACCATCCTAATTATAACTATAAAAATCCATGAGGATCAATGAAAAATATTACATCCTTAGGTGTTTCGATTATGAAAAAACTTAAGTACTTATACACTTAAGGAAAATACTCTTAAGTTGATTAGTATCTACATAAATCAATAATCACAAAACTATTGAAATAAATAAGAAGAAATGAAAAATAGGGATAAATAAACTTAATTGTGTGACAACTATGAATCCATCTTTTTGAAACCCATATCTAAGAATGTGTATCATCTATGAATATACATCTCTTGGAGAGGACTATGTGAATTATGCTTTATAAATCTTTAGGACAACTTCTAAATGTGGAAGAAAGCAGAAGTATGCTTTATTATTCATTAGGATTGCTTTGAAAAGTGAAAGTAAGAAGAAGAATGCCTTATAAATCGTTACAACTATTGTATATCATCATGTAATTAAAGGGTTGACTAAGTAGATGATATGCTTTCTCAACCCTTATTCCATTGTGAGGTGAGGGGGGATTTATGAATCTTATAGTTCAAAAGAAAGGGTTTGTTTGTACCATATTTACAACATAAACAATAAAATATCTAATATATATTAATCTAAATATATTTTTAAAAAAGTATGCATGTATAAAATGTTTTGATATAATTAATGGAAGACATATTTATTAGAAACATGTATACAATTTTTGGTATAATCATACAAATATGTCATCACAAAAACACACAAGTATAATAAAAGGACCTCAATCTAAGTTTTCCTAGATCAAAGAAATATAATTAAGATGTTATCATGGAAGCACATATAAAATACGTAATTCAACTCTTTTTTTGTTGAGTATAAATAATGGAAGATAATGTAATAATTATTTTTCCTTGTATAGGAAAGATATACACAATGAAAAAAGGAACAATGGTAATACTCAATATTAATAATATATAGTTGATTAAATTGCATGAGTACTAGGCACTTGTATGGGTAATATAAATTTGATATTTGTGTGTGAACAAGGTGCTTCCTATATGATAAATGTATAATCAATGGAATAAAATAGTGGTGTAGCTCCCCTATGTGAAAAAGATATATTTTATGTAAATTCATAAAGTATTATGCCTCTTTGTGAGAAATTATAATGAATTAAGCACTAGTTTAGGATATGCCCTTGAATGGACATAATATATTCAATATAGGGGAGCATAAAAGGGCCATTTATATAAATAGATTCATGATGTATCATTGAAATATAGAAAAGTATGTAAAATATTCACATACTATTATTCATGAAAAATAAAGGGTTTCAAGACTTGTGACGAAGCTAAAATTAAAATGGATTAAAATAGTAAAATATAATATAAGTACACATAGGAAATTATATCGAATAAATGGTGAAAAGTATCTTATAGGAAGTGAAAGAAACAATAAAAATGAAGAAAATATATCTAAATACAAAATTATATATATGAAAGCAATCACATCAAATAAAATGATTGGTTAATTTAAAAAACAATCAAAAGAAATAAAATTCAAAGTAATGTGAGAATAATGGTAATAAGATTCCTCCACAATGTCCTTAGATCAAGCATGAAAAGTTCCCATTACCAACTATGAATCCATGGTCATAAGTGTGTGTTGTAGATCCCACATCTAGGTCAATAAGATAAAGTGATATATAAGTAGATGGTGTCATGTCCTTATGGGCAAGTTATAGATGTCTTGGGACCAATGAGTCAAATATGATGATTATACATTGTTATCATTAGCATATATAGATATCATCATTTTAATCATTATCATTGCAACCAATTGTATTAAGTATAACCCATTTTTTAGTAGTTCACATATGGAAACAACATTGCTTTTAACAATAATAACTCTCTAGATTCTCATAAATGGAAGGAACATGTGCGATAGGGGAAGGGAATGGAGTGGGTGTGCTAGGGGAAGGGAATGGAGATGAAGATGAATAAATTAAGGGTGCTTGGGAAAGGGCTTCCCTTATGAGGCGGTATGTTTAACACATTGAGGGAAAGTTGGTGGGTTCAAAGGTCAATGAGTTTAGATTTTCTTAGGTTGAGATGGTTAAAAGAGTGATTTTTTTGGAAAAAGTAATTAGGATATCTTCCCCTCTATTTTAGGCAAAGTAGCATTCTTGGAGGTCCCTGATGATGAAGTTTCTTAGGCTAAACATGAGTTTCAAAATAGTCTCATTGGTAAGTTTACTAGATTCAAACCCAATATAGGTGTAGTGTGTGATTGGGCTCGACAAAGGTGGACATTGAATGGTTAGGGGATAATTATGACCATGCCTGATGGTTTACTATTGTTCTCCTTCTTGAGTCAAGAAGATTGTGTTAGCATATTTAAAGGAGGGATATAAACTCTAAGTAACACTACTCTTTTTCTGTAGAAGTTGAAATATGGTTTTAATTCCTTTAAGGAGCCTTTTAGGGTTCTTTCACTATGGATTAGAATCCTAGATCTCTCGCTGGAATTATGGAAGGATAATATCTTATTGGGGATCATGAGATCCAATGGATCCTCAGTTGCTATTGATCCTACTACCAAGGCAAGAAGTAGAATGATTTTTTCTAGAATGTGTGTCAATGTGGATCTAGATAAGGTTTTACTTAATTCCATTATGTTGAAACAAAACTTAGAGTCTAGAGTTAGGGCATTATGTTTGAGAGAGCCAATGAAATTTATCCCAATTGTGGCACTTTTAGGCACATGTGTGAAATGAGAAAGAAAAGGGAGATGAATATTAATAATGTTAATACTTTGAAGGATGCTAGGGATAATTTAGAGGAACTAAAAGTTAGTTTTGTAATAAACATGAGTTGTGATAAGAAAGTTAAATCTGGTACGGTCGTATTACCTCTGTTAATGAGTTAGGAGGGTGCTAAGGGTAATGATAATGATTCCCCCTAGTTTCAAAGGGAGGAGAGGTTAAGGTTAGAAGAATGAATGATTTATTGGTTATAGATCCATCCAGGCTCAAATAAATTTATAATACAAAGGTCAAAATGACTAAAGGTTTAAGTAGGGAAGGAAATGGTGGTGATTTGGAAATCCTAATATCAATTGGTTTCATTCTTAAATCCCCAGATTATTCTCTAAGAGATGTGGTCTCTACTCCATTCCAAGCCAAAAAAGGGCAAATTTTTAACAACGGGGGTAATACCACAAAATTTCTAAGTAAAGAAGCTTTATTGGATATCAAGTTATCCCATCATAAAACACCTAGGTTCACTATTTCCATAGATGAAGCTATACCTCCTTGGTCATTGCAAATGGAAAGTATTTCACCCCACAAGGAGAGTAAGATTAAATTCTAAAAGAAAAAATTGGGAATAGTCAAAGAGGATTTGGTAGGAAGCAAAAGCAAAAGAGGAAGACCTGCCTCCCAAAAATTTAAATCGGTTGTTTTAGGTTTGGATAAAGCTATCAATCTTTGACTAGCTATTATACCTACATTATGTTTTAAAATTAGCTTCCTTTGTTTGGGGCCAATATAATGTCAACTATTTGCTAGTTGGACTGTGCCTTACCAAACTATTATCTTTTTGAATTTTGAACGTTATTTTATTACCACCTTTTTAGATGTAGGCTATTTGGTCTATCTTTTCTTAATGATTCTATTAGGACACATTTTTTCTAGGCTATGTGATTTTTGAAGTTTGAATGTTGGTCTTTCTTTATGGTTTGTATGTTTGGTTGTTGGGTCTTTGATTTATTCCCTTGTTATCCGTTGGGATGAATTCCTGAGCCTTTTCATTTTAAAATTTAAACTCTAGATCTGATTGCTTATTTGGGTTTTGGTCTGATTCCTTTCCATGTGGTTCGATTATTAGTTTTTTTTCTTGGTAAACTTTATGTCTCTTTGGTGATCTTGGTTCTGGTTGGATTGTTTAGGGTGTCTTTTTAGGGATCTAGCCCCCTTGTGCTTAGGGCTAGTTTTTGATGTTGATATTTTCTAGGTCTTTCCTTTTTTGAGATTTTTCTGTGATATCTTTCAGAGACCCATACCTCTTGTTGTGTCTGGAGATATATTCCACACCATCTTCTAAAGGTGAGTTTATATTAAACAGAACTATAGCCCATTTTTCATATCATTGAGTCCAATTCCAAATGTATTTAAGGGTGTTTGAATAAAAATAGAATATTTATTTATTTATTTTTGTGACACAAAAAAATTACTTAGTGGCTATTTTATGTTATCTTCATTTGTTATTAATTTCATACTTGTTGAATAAAAATTTACCATTCCATAATCTTGAGGAGTGTGATAGAGTTTTCCAATATCAAATTCACTTATATCATTTGTATGTTTCATTCGGTTAATTGGTGTGAAATTAGGCTTGGATATATTTTCATACATACTATTAACTTCATAATCATTATCCTCATTATCTTATTGAGTATTAATAAAGTCACCAAAATATAAAGTTTTTACTTGGTCCATTGGAATAGATTTTCAAAGTTTGAGTATAGTTGGTTTACTTATATTGAAATGAGGCATAATAATATCTTAAGGATAAATCATTTATAGTATATAAATGGTATATTATCTGCAATACATGAGTATTTATTCCCTCATTTATGAACTTAACATATTTATGTAATATGGATGTGATAGTTACTATATCATGGATTTGTGGTATTTTATATATTATGTTGTAGCTCATATTATTAGCTATCACTTGACACTTGGTAATTACAACCTTAGATCCAAAGGATATATTTCAAGTGATTTCTCTAACATAATTTATTTAATTTTAATTTTTTAATATTTACATATTTTGTGTAATTCACATACTTCTCCCCATTCCCAATGAATCTTAGTGTCAATTTAAAATTAAGAACTGAGTGAGAACTTGGGAAATCATTTTTTGAACTAATGAGTCAAAATAGATAATTATGGATTAAGAAAAGAGAGGGAGCACACATTTTATAAGGGTGAATTGCCCTTAACATGAGTAAAATCTATCAAAGCTAGAAGATGGAGTGAATTTTTTGGAAACCAAAAATAAAAAAGGTCTATTTTTTCTTTGTGTGTAATAGACAAAGTGGGGATGTCGACAAAACATAGGATTGATTGAAAGGAATGGAAGACCCATATGTAGACCTGACACATTTTATTGGCTTTTGGGAGATTGACAAAGTTGTTGGTACATATGCAAGTGAAGGAACCCAGAGATGAGACGTTGTTTTGAAAAAAGAAAAGAAAAGAAAATCCCATATGTAGCCCTTGGGCAAGTTTTTTGTGATTGAAAGATTGTCCTAGTCTTTTGAAGCATGCCACTCCAAGAAAAGAGATGAAGGCAAATTATTATTTGACATAGGTATAACATATGGAACAAATTGTTTTCTATACCACCAATTTAGCATGGATAGTTGGTTTTTAACTTGTTGAAAGAAATAAAGCAGCCATTTTATTCATATATAAACCCTCTATTGTAAGGATTGTTGTGTGTAGTAGAAATCAGATGTTATATTATCAATATATCACCTTTAAAGTGGTAACTTTGAAATTCTTAGTAAGTTACATGTAGTGTTTCATATTACGTTGGGTTTAATTTGAGTCTTGTTAGTTTGCTTTTGAGTGTATTTAAAGGATAAACTTCTTAGGTAGACCTCTATTCATTTGAAAATCTATACAATACTACACCATATGGAGGCCCTCTATTATGTATAATTATTCAAATGTAATGAAATAATTTCTTTAAATTAAACAAAAAATAAATAAAAAAAATCATAAATTATAAAAGATAAAATAATGACTGTTTAAGAAAAGTTCAACACAATTGTTACAATTATTTAATATTTTTTAATAATTTATTTAATCATATATTCAATATTAAAAAAAATTAGGTTTTCACATTCTATAAAATAATAAAAATGTTTTTTTAGATAAATTATGTACCAAATTTTTGATTAAAAATTGACACACAATTGATCTCATAACAATGTGCCAATTTTTGATTAAAAATTGACACATGGTTTATTCAAAAAAACCATTTTATAATATATTTAATATATTAATCTTTAAATTTAATGTTATCATAATGAATTTGATTCCTTATTATCTTAACTTTGAAAAACTATTTAATTTTATAATAAACAATATTATAAATTTAATTTTATAATAATATTAATAATTTAAAATTAACTTTTACAAAAATATTTTAATTAAAATGAGTTATCAACCATCCACGAAAATATAAATCCAAAAGAATACCACCAAAATATAGGATGGCAAAAGAGATTGGTGGTGGTATTTATGAAAGAAGCTCTACTAAAAAAGCCGAGCCATCTAGCCAACCGCTCAAAACTCAAATCTTCTTTAATTTTTCTTTTTGGGAACTTACAACGTTTATCTACAGCTGCAAAATATTAAGAGTGACACCTCTAGGCTCAAATCATATTCCTTTATATATATGGTTCTCTGAGACATTATTGACTATTTCTTCAAGCCTATTGCCCTCTGAATAATGTAAACCACAAGATTGATGCAGTTGTGGTTATAGGAGAGTATAGTGTTGAAGTGTTGTGGTTTTGAATTTATGATCAAAATATGGATCCACATCGCCCTGGAAAATCTGATCAAGGTCAAATGGCAACAAATCCATACAAGCACAGAAGAAAGCAATCCAAACCACTGGGGAGTTTGCCTGGAAATTTGTTTCCAGCCGAATCTCAAAAGGGAAAGGAGGAATGTGAAACGCCCACAATTTTCCAAGGTAAAAACCTCGGAGGCTCCAAGTGTGGGCAAAGCTTTCATTCAGGTAACGCACTCGGCACACATTCACAGGGATGTTGCAAGGTAGAGCAAAAGAAGATGTACAAAGGATCCACTTCTATAAAAAAGCGTGATTCAGGTTGTGAAGTGCACGGTCATGGCAGACCATCTGTTAAGGCTGACAAAAAAGGAACGAAGATTTGGAGTTGCTCTATATGTGGCAAAGTTTGTCTTACGATTCAATCTCTGGGTGGTCATACGAAAGCATGCAGTATGCGCAACAACGAGACATAAAATGTATGAGAAACATGATTATCTGGTTGAGGAGGCAAATGGGTAAGCCTGGTTCATAATATGATTTTATCCAGTGTAGTCTGCATTTCCAAAATGAATACTATTGGGCGTTTGTTTTCATACTGGAATTATATTATTACAGTGTTGTGCAGCCTCCCAAATATTCATATAACCACTTAATTTACAATGACTCCACTCCAAAGCTGATCAAGACAATACCATTATTGCATTTTTTAATTTGAATCGTATTTTTTAAAAATAAATTAAAACTACAGAACCTGTCACCTTAACAATACAGTTTTACAATTAAATGGATACTACGTGCTAGTTTCTTATGAACCCCTGGAAATTGCATAGTGGAACAAACTTTGCCACATATAAAACATGTAGTATGGGCTGTAAGACATAAAGGATCATAAGATCAATGTCTTATAATTAATCCAAAAATGTTATTTAAAGAGAGTACTGCATATAATTAATTGGATAGATCTATATTATGTGACAAAAGAGGTTAATACACATGACTTTCTCTTACTTTATTTTCACTGTTTTCTATAAAAACTTATTTTCTTGAGAAATTTCTACTGTAGTTTTTCAACATAAGTTTCTGAATACGCTCATATTGTGGATATGAGTCAAAAAGCATAAATTTATGATAGCATTTGTGAAATGATGGTTGCATGGATGTTAAATTTATAATATTTTTAATGGGGTGACAATTGTGTGAACGTTAAATTTATGATTGTATTTATTGAATAAACTATATATTAAATTTAATTATAAGGATAGGGTCACATGGTCAGAGGGCCAGATCTTCTCCCCATAGACTTGTTGCTGGTCTATGAAATCCAGACGCACATGATGCTGACACGTTTCACGATCTCAACATACCTTCAGTTCCTGTTAAAATTGGCAGCTGTATGACTGTCAAATTTCCTTTTGTCCGAGTTGGGAGTGAAACCATAAACAGAGTTTCAGTGTGTGTCTCTAGGCTGAGTCTGAATCTGTTGAGGCTGAGTTTCAGATCATATAATTTCTCTCGATTTGGTCGAGCTCAGTTTGCTGTTGCAAGTAAACATGATTTCATCATCTGTTAACGGAGTTTTTGACAGGAATACATATTACTTAATGTGTAAATAACCCTAGGTTAGTGTTAATGTTGGACCACAACCACTAACACACTTTAGTTATAAAGTACTGAGTTTGTCATGTTATTTGGCTGAGTTTAGCTTGTGAACTTCATTTCTTGGATTTATTCAACTCATGCATGGTAAGAATGGGCACCTGTTAGAAACTGAAGATTAATTGGAGATAATTTCTCCACTCACAGTTTAACTATCTGTTCCACCTCCCTCCTTCTCATGCATGCACATCAGTTAACAAAAAGTTAGAGATCAGTTAGTTCAAACAGTTAAACAAGCAGTCTTACTCCTTGCTCAGCGTGCATGCAGTAGCAGTTGAAGTTAGTTTTAGATTAGTTAAGCAATCAATTTATTTTCAGTTATTTTTGCTTTCACATTCTATTTATAGACGCCTTGGGCGCAGCTTTGTATGGACAAGAAAAAGAAGATTAATAAAAATCTTGTTTTCAAGAATTTCAGTATCAATTTGGTGAGTTCTTATTTTTTGTTATTTGTTTTGTTCTCTTTCCTTCAAAGTGGTATCAAAGCACAAGTTACAAAGAGTAAAGCCCAGTAGTCAAGTAGAACAAGGCAACGCACTGCAGAGCCGTGGGATAGAAGAAGCGCAGTCAAGAAGAGCGTAGGTTGGAAGCACCAGGTTGGACGCAACAGAAGCACGCAACAGTTAATGTGCAGCATTAGCAGTAAAGAAGACTGTTTGAAGTAGTCCACCATGTCAAAGTGGTCGACGCATGAACATAATCGCATAGTTGTTTAAAGAATCACGCAGGTTGTGAGCGCGATGGTTTTTTTTGAGAGCGCAGGCCATTGCGCACTAGCAGCGCATGCTGAATAGGTAGTCAAACCTCACACAAATTCTCAAGCTAGCTGACGATGGAAGAAATCGAGAGCCTATCGTGCAAAGTTACTACCAACGTCCAATAGCAACTGAGGGACGAGGAGAACCAGCTGAGCCGCTGAAAGGTAGCACCCACCTCATGGAATAATAATAATAATAATAATAATAATAATAATAATAATAATAATAATAATAATAATAAATATTATTATTTCAAAGTCAAATCATGGAAAAGCACCAGCGGATAAAGTTAAAAAAAAGAAGACGGTTGATTTAGTTACTTCAGCGTGAGACATGGCAACGAATAACAATATTTCTCAGCCTCAAATTCCCATTTTTAATGGTAAGAATTACGATTTTTGGGCAATTAAGATGAGAACTTTGTTTTGCTCACAATATGTTTGGGATTTGGTAGAGAGTGGTTTTTTAGAACCATAAGATGAGGTTGCCCATTAGGCATTAACTCGAGCACAAAAGGAAGAGTTTAAAGAGAACAGGAAAAAAGATGCAAAAGATTTATTTCTAATCCAGCAAGCATTGGATGAATCTATTTTTTTTAGAGTTGCAGCAACAACGAGATCTAGATCGGCATGGAAAATCTTGGTGACTACCTATAAAGGTAATACAAAGGTAAAAATTGCTAAATTGCAATCTCTTAGGAGAAGTTTTGAAAATTTGCAAATGAATGATTTAGATTCAATAGACCAATTTATGGGTCAAGTGTTGAATATAGTGAATCAAATTAGATCTAATAGAGAAACAATAACGGATCATAAAATCATAGAAAAAATACTCAAGAATTTACCCAGTAAATTTGATGCAATAGTTGTAGCTATTGAGGAAACCAAGGATTTGGAACAGTTATCTGTAGATGAATTAATGGGTTCTTTGTTAACACATGAATCCAGAATGAATATGAATAACAATACTTTTCTTGAGAATGCTTTCAAGTCACAGGTATCATTCGGTAGAGGAAGAGGAAGCGGAAGGTCAAACTTCAGAGGAAGAGGCAGAGGCAGAACTGGAAGGAACAATCCAGATCAAGGTGAAAATAGTAATCAAAACTACAACAATAGAGGACGTGACAACAATCACTTCTAGCAAAGTTCATAGAGGTTTGATAAATCTAATATGCAATGTTATTACCGCAAAAAATATGGACATTATGCAGGTGACTGCAGAAAGAAACAAGGATATGTGGACAAGCATAATGCTAATTACATAGGTGAATCTAGTTCTAATCTTTGAAGCTTATTTCTCACTTGTCATGTTACTCAAGAAAAAGCTAGAGATATTTGGTTCTTAGATAGTGGATGCAGTAATCATATGACAGGGAATAAATAATTTTTTGCTAGTCTTGATGATTATGTAAAATTTGAAGTGAAATTAGGAAATGATATCAAAGTGGATGTAATGGGTAAAGGAGTAATAAATGTTCTGGAAAAAAATGGTGAAAGAAGGTTTATACCTGATGTTTATTTTGTACTTGGACTTAAGCAACTATCACTTTGACCTCTTTGACTCAATACATGCCATTAGATCAAATTGTATGATCACCCATAAAACTTTGGATATTCATTTGTTCCTGATCTGTATCTCTTGCAAAATTGACTAAGTATGGGAACCATTGCAATCTACTTAGAAGCCTAACTTTGGACCTTAATAACTTTTGTTATGCTTAGATGCATGATCTATAATTTATTCCATATGATATCCTTACATAGAAAAATCCAACCATATATCAATATAATACCAAAACCTTTGTGTGTGTAATATATAATTCCATTAATCTTTCCACTTAGATTTTTCTACCATAGAGCCAACTATGCCTATAACTACTTAGAAGGTCAATTTGTACATGCATATCTTTTGATGTACTTCATCACATGACCTAAAAATTAGTGCATAGTAACTAGGAAAAAAATTGAACAAACCCATATTATGAAATCATTATAAAACTTAGACACATTTGAAATATTACTACATCAAAATGCCTACTCAATTTTTCTTGCCACATGCAAATTTGGCTATGGGAAAACACTGTCAAACTACCTGGGAGCCCAACTCTGCACTTTCATATATTTTGTTGCTCTTAGTTGTATGTCATAAGATTTAGTGCATAATATATTATATAATATTTAAATTCATCCATATATCAATATTCTCCTAAAAATATCATTCCTTCAAGATATGATGTAACCAAACTGCTTACTTAGCTTTGTTTGAACATAGAAAACACTTTAAAAATCCCTGAGAGCCAACTTTGCACACACGTATATTTGTCTAAGCTTAATCACATGACTTGAGAATTGGAATATATCAACTTGGGACTAATTTTATCACAAACATATGACCAAAACCCCCTGACTCATTCACACATGGTAATTATGACATCATCAAACTGCCTACTCAGATTTTTTACCATTGGACCCAAAATGTTTAGATAAAAATTGACTACCAGAAGAATTATAATTATGAATATAATAAATTAATGTATCCTTGACCTCTGATATGACCTCTTATAAAATATCAATACATTACACTCATCCCTAATCATCTCTAAATAGTCAAACTCTGAAGATCACCTAATCCTATTTTAAGCATACTAGGATAAGCACATTACAAATGTTGTCATTGTCAGTTAGACTATCAAGGTACTTTATCCACTAAATTAGACACTTATATGACTTAAATGAAAAATTTACAACAATATCCCCATTTTTCATTGATGTCAACACATATCATACAATGCACCTTCCTTCTCTCTCTTCAAGCACTCTCACAATAGAAACTTTCTCCCCGTTTGACACAATGAAAAAGTGGGAACCAAATAATCATAAGGACATAAAAATATAATAAATATGATAAAACCATTTTATAAATATATTACAAACTCCTCCTTACCTTGAGCATACCTCTTCTTGCCTTGACAACTTCCTCTTGCAATAAGCCAACACTCTTCTTCAACCAAGCACTACAACCAATAAAGAAATAACACACAAAAATCATTGAAATATGATGGAAATCATCAATAAACATATAAAATGGACTCATCCTAATATTTATAATAAATTTCACCTCCTAAGCATCTTCAGATCTCCACACACCATGAAGAACCACCATACAGGCTTACTAGATTTATATCTCAAGTTACCACAAGGATCACCAAAAAAGAAATTCATGCCACTCACAAAATAGGAAACATGCTCTAAAAAAACGTAATAAATCTCTTTTAAATACTCATACATTTCTCTTTTGTAAAAACTAAACACAAAATCACTCTTCTTCTTACTAGGTCTGTCTAGACTCTTTACAGCCCTACCTAGAACTTGTAGAAACCATAATTTTTAGTAGATGAACATTAAATACAAAAAAATTAATATCCGAAGCTCTATCATATTCCCCTTAAAGTACACCAATTTTAATCACCTAGCTCATCCTTTTCAATATACTTACTTCACAAACCAACTTGCTAATTAGGCCTCCATCTTGACAAAAACATGAATAATTTGAGAAACACAAACCTTAAAATATATATGGAACATGATTTTATAACCCATTTGGCCCATTTAGATTAAAAATAATCCTCATAATTTAATTCATAATTCAAACCACTTTTCAAGTAGATCCCAAAATCCTACAATCCCAAAAATTAATAGGGTCAACAAACCTCCTTCTAGTCAACACCCACCTATGAAACTTATTTCAAACTTGGAGATATCCATCACAAAATTCTATACCAATTTTTTTAGATTCCACACCTTTGGGAACCTTAACTTCTTATACCATGGCTTTTGACCTACAACAAGATAGATAAACCCAAAAGCGCACAAAAACTTCCAAAAGGCACAAATAAGATCATAAAGATAGAGAACCATATATAACACATCAAAAATAAGTGCATATAAGTTTGTAAGCACTAAAATCTTCTTGATACTCCATCAATCTCATTAAGCCACCTAGAAACACCCATTTGACCCTGTACTATAGCTCCTTCACAAACATCCAGAGCAAGCTCATGAACTTATTGCTCCCCCTTAACCACTGACCTTCTAAGATCAACACAAGTCCTTGTAAATATTTTAATTATGATCTTGAGCACAAAAAATTGCTTCTTGACAAGAAATATGTCTCCTAAGAAGCATAAGTAGAGACATCCCACTTCACAATGTCCTAGAACAATGTGAAACTAGGAGTTGCACACAATTGCTCATATTCCTTCTCCTCCTTGGTCATTTGATGATTATAGTTATTATTATTCTTATCCTTATGAGAATAAAAATTCTCATCCACTAGAACGTTCTCCTTATCTTATATGATTGGATTGACAATGCATGGAGACAACATCGATTCATGACATACTTTTTCATCTGTATAATCTTCCTTACAACTTGGAACCTTATCATTAAGTACTAAAACTTAATGTTATTTGAATGATACTTACTCATCAATAGTATAATGTTAAATTGGATCCATACATACCTCAAAACTACCCTCAACCAATAACTTGGTCTTCTCCTTGATCTTGGTCTCTTCATTCTCAACATGAGAAGACAATGAGACCCCTTGAAACTCTTCAACTTTTGTAGCATTCTCCATCATAAAAAACATATTCATTGGACTTGTAGACTCATCATGAATCAAAATTATCACCTTTGGATTCCATGAGTTAAATTGCCTTCTATCTTTCACTCTTGGAGCTTGATTGAACTTATTTTGACTTAATGGACATTGCTTGCATAACCTAGTAATGTGACCAATCTTATCACAATTGTAGCAAAAAATACTCCTTGATGGAAACTCAGATTGTCTTACCTTGTTTAGATAATAACTATCAATGTGTCTAATGTCATGACAGCTAAAATAAACTACTCTTTTTGAAGATGTACCTTGCCTTACCTTATTTGGAAAATGATTAGAAAATTATCCCTCATCAAGATAGTTGAAGCACTTAACTCTATTCAAACCTTTTAATTGATGACCACCATCATAGTTTCATGTAAAATAATTTCTAATATGTCTCTTGAATTCTCTATTTCTATGTCCAAACTGATTACATGTGTAATAGTAACTATTGAAACTTGCATACCTCATGATATTTGGTTGTCTGATATGATTTATCTTTAGTCTGTCAACACCTTCATTCCTTGTTTGATGATTTATCTTCAAAGTCATATTGTTCTTGTTCACATTATCCTACATCTTGTCTTGAGTTACATTCTTTGGTTCTTCTTTATATCCAAGACCAATTTTATCACTTGAATGCTTTTTATCATTTAAAATATTGTATAGATCACTTGAGCTCTTTTCAAATCTCAAAAATGACTTCACCTTACTAGATGTCTTCTCTAACTCAGATTTCAATGACTCATTTTCAATTACATACCTTGAACATTCATATTCTTTGGATTTTAGGATTATAAATAGGATTTCCAATTGACACCTGAGATGCTTGAATATATCTTCATGCTCCTTGGTGTCTTCATTCATTCTTGCTTCATACACATTGAATTACTCCTCATACTCCTTGATTTCTGACCTCATATTATTATTAATCTTCAGTTATTCAAGAGCATTCATCAATTCAGTCTCACAGTCCACCTTATCTTCATCATCATCTAAATCACTCTAAGTAGACTCTTTTTGATATGAACAACTTCCTTCCTCAGCCATGAACATGGATTCATCTTCAGTAGGACCATCATCTTCATGATCATACTCTAAGTCATTTACTTCACTCTCGTCTAATGAGCTGTAATATTCTTTGGTGTAGAGACTCTTCTTGTCCTTGAAGTACTTATTATTGTCAAACCTTCCAAATCCCTTTTTGATTTTATCAAACCTAAATGATATTTTAACATCATCATGACTTTGATCATGCTCTTCATAATCATTATTATTATACTTATGAGGGTACTTATTAGATAAATGTCCTACCTCTCCATAATTAAAGCATTTGAGGGGTAGTTTACCCTTATACTTGCCTAAACCTATTTTTAATTTCCTTGAAATCAAAGCAATTATTTCATCCTTATCTATATTATAAATGTCATCCTCCTTGGGTTTCTTACTTTGGAACTTCTTCTTTGTCTTCATTTCAGTCTTGAAAGCTACTTCCTTCTTTGGTGGTATATCATCATTTACTCTCATCTCATAAGCAGTAAGGGTGCCATGCAATTCATCCATCTTCATCTAAGTAAGATCATGATTTTTTTCTATAGCAGATACTTTTAGATAAAACTTGAGGGATAGAGACCTTAATACCTTTTAAACTATAATATCCCATTCGAGGTTCTCTCTAAGACCTCTGATGATGTTCACAATCTCATCAACTCTCTACAAAAAGGATGCCACAAATATTCTTCATTCATCTTGAGACTTTCAAATTGCCTTCTGTGAGTCTATAATTTAGCAAGCTTGACCTTTGAATCTCCTTCATAAATGATCTACATTTTGTCCCATATCTATTTATTAAATTTATAATGGATTACCTTGGTGAACTCAGTCTCTATAAGACCACAAGTAATGGCATTCATTGCCTTAGAATTATTATCAAATAGCTTCTTGTTTGTAGCACTATATGCATGAGTATTAGGAGTAACATAACCATCCAATATAGATTACCATACTTCAAAACCTAGGGACATAATGTATGTCCTCATCCTTGAACTCCAAAAAGCATAATTAGATCTATTAAACATTAGTGCTTACTTAGTAGAGAAACCTCCTTGCATTTGATGACTACCCATATTGTACTTTGGATCACCTTCAAACTGTCAAGCCTTTACCAAAGGACCTAATCTGATACCAATTTATAGAGGTACAATAATTGAGAGTGGTGGTGGTGGGGGGGGGTGAATCAGTGAGTGTAGATATTTCAGTTTCAATTTCAATCTTTTCAAACTATTAAATAATCAACATATATTAACTTGTTCAAGCAACATTAATAAGAGAGCTCATTCATTCAATGCATACAAGATCAAGCACATAAAACATAATTTTATTGGAAACCCTCTTAGGTAATAAAACCCACTCACAAGCATATAAACACTTGGACTACTTATCCTATAAAGTATTACAAACTAGAGACTGGGCAAGTCCTTTTGACCTAAAACCTTGATCAAGTCCTTTTGACCAAAGGCCTTTAGTGAAACACATATTTTAAAAGGAGTAACTTAACCTAAAGAAGATCAAGTCCTTTATAACCTCATATGAAATGAAAACCTACACCTTATAACTAATGTCTTCAACACCTAATGATGGATCTCTGATTTTCTAACCCCTGCACAAACTTCCTCTCTATCTCATGCATGCCTCTCACATAGGTATCCCTTATTATCTCTCCTTATTTACTCAAAATTCCATCATATACACACTCATAACCCTTCACACATATAAAACTTCAAAATTTAAAGAAAACCATCCTCTCTTATTCACTTCAATGCATACTCCTCTCACATAATCCTCTCTCAAATCTTTCAAGTCTTAAAATAATCATATTTGATTTCACTATTTATAGAGAATTCATGATTATCACCATCTTGGTCAACCATTAGGCATGTTGTATCCCTTAAGGCTTATAACATATAAATACACATCTCAACACAATCCACATAGTTGGTCATAACATCTATGGGTCAACTTTAAAAAGCTACACCTTTCAATCAGGCCCTTGTAGCTCTTATAGGTCTCATGGAGACCTATTCTCCCATTTAGCACCCACCGAGCAAACTAAGAACACAAGAACACTTTACAACTCATATAATATTAAAAAATAATATATAGGTCCTATTTAAGTTCCAAAATCCATCATAACACTCTTCTACTAACCCCCAATTAGCTTAAACACCTCTTTGTACACACAGTCATTATTAATGAAAACATAGTCGACTTCTAACCCTTTGTTCATAATGTATATGATTGGTCAAAACTTCATCATGAACATATATGGTCCTCATGGAGTCTAAAACATACTCCAATATCTATTTTACCTTTAAACATCAAGATACCAATAAGCAAAGCTCAAATACCGTTCTTGGGTTACTTGCATAACATGTATGAACACACACTTAAATTTGAACCTCAATATCTTTGAATATACACACTTTCAGATCTTAAAATATATATTTACAGATGCATCTTGGAGTCATATACATATTTTAATTTTACACCATGATCAAATTCTTCATAGATCGAAAGATATAGCACAAAAATTAAGCACTAGTTTTTCCTTCACAAATTTAAATATTTAAATCCAAACAGTCACAGTTAAAATTCAATCACTTAAAACACATATCATGTCCTCATATATTATATTAATTATGCACCATTGATATTATTTAAAATTTAACTAATAGTGCACCATTACCCAAACTTTAAACTTCAAACTCTTGGTATCATCTCGCTTCTTCCTAACATCCTAGAACAAACATGATCCATCAATCTCCTATACATATCTTTATCTTTATTTATATTAAAAATTAGACACTTTGAACTCATTTATCTCAATAGACATCATTTATATTTATTAGTATGAACACATTATCACCATTATATCTTAGAAGGAGCTCAATCTTTATCTATGCTTGATGTTAAGGAACTGTCACTTTGACCTCTTTGACTCAATACACACCATTAGATCAAACTGTAAAAAAGTGGGAAAAACTATTATGATGTCACATATCAAATAATGTATTAAGGAAAATTAATTAATTTTTAGGGTATCCACCCATAATGCAATATCCATTCATAGTTATATGATTGAGAAAACCTTCCTTCAACCTAGGTAAACCACCCAAATAGGCAACCTTATAACATATAAATTATATGATTCTTTTTATAAATATCAACCTAGGGACATATAAACTTGTAAGAAGTCAATAATTTATATGTAACACTAAATTATTTTGAAAAATTTAATAAAGTAATACACTTTATTGAAATTAAACACTCTTATGGAAATTAAACACATTTTGATTAGAAAAGAAAGTACATGAACTTGGAAATGTTGAAATTGAAATGCTAATACATTTTAGAAGGTTTTCACATAATAAAATTTAAAGTAAATATGAATTTAAATTTATTTTAAATTAAATTAACTATGGAAAGTAAGTACATACACTTATAAAATTGAAAGTTAATAAAATGCTCACATAACATAAAATACATTAGCTAATAGATGAGAAAACTAGATTACCAAACCCTTGCGAGTGAGCCATGCCTTAGTTGAACTTGATCTTGAATTACATCTTCCTTAAGACAAAATTAAATCTAAGAACTAATATTATTGATAATAAATATGTATCAAAAAATATATTAATATATATTTTTTATGATTTAGATTAATTTTTTTTACTCTAGTTCTCTATTCATAGACACCTCAAGTCTTAATTCTATCTGGCTCCATAGTATCCAACTCTTACTCATATAGAATAGGTAGAGATAATATTAAATTATCTCAATATAATATAAGTTAAAATTATGAAATACAAATATATAAATTAAATAAAAATAAAAATAAATCGGTTATGAATAAAAATACCATTTTTAATGTAAAAACACCCAATACTGGTCCAATAGAGGCATGATGGAGTTGCAATGTTTTTATAGATTTGTAATGATTATTTATGCATGTGAATTTTTAATGGAGTGTTTATAAATGATAGGATAGATAAATATTTAATTATAAATTAAACTTTAACCTACAACCATTGCTATGTGATGACACAACTAGATGTTACAGATGGTTAATATTAGTCAATGGTTGGCTACTAGCGATTCTGACACAATGGATACATGTGAAAAAACATATAACTGATATACTTATGCACTTTATTCACCACTATTAACATCAAAACATTAACATCATTAAATCATAATAGTAAATATATAATTAAAATATTAAATGAAGATCAACCTTGTATATATAATATTTATAACATATGTACATATTAATAGAGTATGATTTAAAGGGGTGGAAATATCATGATAAAATAATTACTATAAGGAGGATTTAATATTAATATTAGGACCATATTTATACCTCAAAATTCCTCCTAAATTAAACCTTACACATCCCTATGCAACCATGAATTGATTGAGGCAAACTTAAAATGAGAAAAAAATGAGCACACATACGTCTTAAGTCACTTGATGCATCATTTCCATTTGATCCCTAGGGAAGGTACCCTCTTTCTTGTGTCATATTATCCCATTTATTACTTTATTCATTTTTAGTTACTAGTACAATACTTTCCCTAACAGGAATAATAAACCTAAAAAATATGCATTCTAAATCTCACTCCTATCCATTAAACAATATCCTACCTCAAATAATCAATATACTTGATGGCTCTATTATTGGAAAATTTTAAATAATAGATGGAATAAGGCTCCATATATATTATGGAAGGGGTAAGTTCCTTCCATATCTATCCATAAAAAGTGTAAGTTTCCATTTATATTTGGCTATATATAAAGGTGGAATGACTTAGGACCTTCCCTCTTGGATATTTTTATTGGCATGTCATATTTTAGATATAATGTCAATTTTTATCATTGTTTGGTTATCAAAATATTCTAAGGATTTTCTAATTTAAGGCTAAAGGGACCAGATTTCACTATTGTGTTTTATTCTTCCATATCCTATAATATCTTTAAGTCATACCTTAGATAAGAAAATCAATCCCTGAATTGAGTGCCCCATAAAATGAGTTTATAATTTTATGTGTTATCTTTGCTCACCACATATCTATGTTGTTATAATTTACATAACAAATATATGAGCTCAGTTCAACCATTGAATTAGGATTTAAAAAAGGATAAGGGAGATCCTATGAGGTCCTTTTCTCCATAGATTATCCTCCCTATTTGAAATTTGATGTTTTTTTTCATTTAAATATAGTGTGTAAACTATATAAGGTGGCCTCCATTGACACATTTTTATGAATAGCTCACATTACCTAGTAATCTCTACTTTTAGGCCAAAAAATATTACCTTTTTTTCTTCCACATATTGTCTCAAATCCATCTTATATTTTAATAGCTAATGGATTTTTTCTTGTTTTTCATTATATTTTAATCACCATTATAGTTTAAAAATAGCAAAGTTTTTTTAATGTTCCTATGATGAAAACCATACGAATACATGGTTTATAATATTCAAAGCCTTAAATATATTATTCATTATTGTCTTTAGGCTCATCTACTAGGAATGTACCTACAGATTCTTCCACAATGACTATACCTAGAGGTTCCTCCATAATGAGTGTAGCTTTAGGATAGTAAATGATAATTATAGGTGTTGTAGGTGAAGGTCTATTAGTGAATTGAAAATTGATGTATTATACTCTCCTTGCCTCATTCATTGTTTCACCTTATGCAATCTTTCTATGGTATCAAGCCCATTATCCTTGGATAATAGCAATTGAATCCTAGCTTTAAAGAATTCAATTCACTCATATGAAGCCATTAATTTTTCATTTGTGTAAAGATCATCAATTTTATTTATTTTTAATTATCTTCTAAAGGTAGAATAAAATGAAGGTTTCCTTTGTTATACTAAGAACACATGTTATGTTTTAGGATCTTCTTCCATTTTTTACATAGATTCTTCTTCCTCCTATGATTTTGTGTCATTACTACCAATTTTTTATTCACTAGTTCCATTTTCAAATCCTTCCAAATTTTGATCTAGTTATTCTTCACCAATATTAGTTTCTTATCATTATGAGTTTTCATTCTCAGTTGAGATATTTATCATTGTAGAATTTGAGGATAACTCAAAAAAATTAATTCTTGGTGTTGCTAGCTTATGGGAATATCTTCAGTTCTTAATTGAAGAGGCTTCATAAGTTTTATACCTTTTATTAGTTCTATATGATGAAGTTAAATACCTTTATATAATACTTATGGTAGTGTATATGGGAAAAACTTGTTTTAGAAGATGATGCAACAAAATAAAATTATTTGAAGAGACATCAAACCTCTTATTAGTTAATACTTGAATTTCAAGGTTAGCAAGTAATTATGAAAATTCATATTAATATTCTGTTTGAGATGATTTAGATATTTCAGTGAGAAGTTTAAATGAGAGACAATGTTGGCATAATTTTTTGCATCGTATATAAGGATTGATCATTAGAATAATAATGGTTAGACTAAGAGATAATAAACTAGACACAAATGTATAATGAATGTGAGCCTTTCAATATCATAAAGGTCTAGAACTGAAAGGTACAACCAAGATAAGTATTTTATAAATGTAAAAGATTAAAGTACTATATAAATAATTTTTTAGTATCTACACATTCTATATGATGTCATCCCAATGGATGCATTCCATGTTTTATTGGTAATACCATGATAGTTTGACATTGAAGCCATATATGATGGCTATAGATATATTGTTTCAATGATAAGAAGATATGGGAAGATAATTGTTTTAATGCCATTTAGAGAATAAAATGGAATGAAGAAACACCACAACCAATTGATATTTCTTAGTGTAAGAAATAAAAAATCATTTAAGTAGAATGATAGAGAGGAAAACATCATATAAAATGTGTAGGAAAAGGAGGAAGAGATAATGACATATACTGAAAATATCATGGTAGGTTTTGATGAAATATATTCAATGAAGAAAGATAAATCTAAGACTAAAATGGACATGTAGGACTCCATGTTTACTATGGCTATGAAAACCATGAGAGAAGAGGACATGTATGCACATCTAGAATAAAAACAAGAGATGAGAGGAATTAATATGAGAAAAAAAGGTGGAATGGAGAAACATATGTCAAGAGATGGAAAATCAAGCTGCATGAAGAAACACGAATACAACAAAGGGAAAAATTCAATCCAAAATCACATTTATGAAGGAAAATATTTAAAAGACAATGTATGGTTGTATAAGTTAATTGGATTGAAATCAAGAGAAACATTAAGATGATGAAGGAATTTTCACCTAGTAAGACAAAGACAATTGAAGGTAGAGGAAATACTAATATGATAATAAATGATGAATGGCACAAGTATGGAAACATAGCTTGGGAACCTGATGTGAATAAATGCACCAAAGATAAGATGAAAATGGAGTTTACAATAATAGAATGTCATTCAAAAGATATGGAAAATATTGAGAATATGGTGCATACAAATGAATTGTAACAACTTTTGAGGAATTTAATATAGAATAAGAGAAGCTACGAGTGTCATACCAATAAGGGGCATCAAAATATACTAAAAATGAAGAAAATATGAGAATTATAACTACCCATTATGTTTTATTCTTTTGATTATGTGTAGGTACAATTGATGAGAATGATGATCTAATGAATCATGCTAATGGAAAGAACAAAGTTTAAAGAAGAAAAGTGGGGAAATAAGAATGAAGATGATTAAAGTTGTGGAGAAAACACAACATGTAATTTAAAATTAGCTATAGATGAGGTGAAGAGAGTAAAACCATATGCACTTGATGTAGCTAATAATGGAGAAGGGGATAAAGATGACCTAATGGGTCTCATAATACATGTAGAGGCTAGAAGAAATGAGTTATTTGGGGTCATAATTCATAGATAGATAGAATAAGAATCCCTTTCAAGGATTAATGGTTGTGTATACCAAATGGAAAGTGATTTTTTTTCATTATGGAAAATAAGGATACTTCAACTGAGAGAAAGTGATAGAGGAGAAGGAAAAGACTAAGAAACTGCCATGTATAGAAAATCTTGAAGAAAGGAGGCACAAATGTTTGTAAGTTGGCATAGATATGAAGCAAAGCAAAGAAGAAAAGGAGAGATCCATTAGTTTCCTAATTTTTAAAATTGAAAAGGGAGAATTAATAAGAGGTGTTTTTGTAAAAAATAATACCAAGGAACATGTGAAAAGGGGGTCACATTTCATAAATACGTGAGAGATCTAATGCAGGGGGCATCTCTAGACTCAAGATGGTCCACATATTTATTTAATTTAATTTTTTTAATAGTTGCATATTTTGTGTAACTCAAATAATTCTTTCCATTCCCAATACATCTTGTGTCAATTTAAAATTAAGAACTAAGTGAGAACTTTGGTAATCATTTTTTTATCTACTCAGTCAAAATAGGTAATGATGGATTAATAAAATAGAGGGAGCACACATTTTATAAGGGCAAACTGCTCTTACCAGGAGTAACATTTGTCAAAGCTAGAAGATGGAGTGGATTTTTGGGAACTTAAACGAAAAAAAGGTCTATTTTTTCTCTGTATGTAGTAAACAAAGTGGGCATGCCAATAAAATAGAGGATTGATTGAGGGGAATAGAAGATCCATATGTAGACCTTACATGTTTTGTTGGCTTTTGGGAGACTAACAAAGTTGTTGGTACAAATGTAAGTGAAGGAACTTATAGATAAGACATTGTTTTGAAAAAAAATGAAAATAAGATCCCATATGTAGCCCTAGGGCATGTTTTTTTGCGATTGAAAGACTATCCTAGTCTTTGTAAACATGCCACTCCAGGAAAAGAGCTAAAAGGGAAATTATTATTTGACATAGGTATAACATATGGAACAAATTGGTTTCTATACAACCAATGTATCATGGTTAATTGGTTATTAACATGTTGAAAGAAGTAAAGTAGCCATTTTGTTCATGTATAAACCCTCTATTGTAAGGATTTTTATGTGTAATATAAATCAGATATTATATTATCTATATATCACCTTTGAAGTGATAACTATAAAATTCTTATTAAGTTGCAGGTAGTGTTTCTTATTACATTGGGTTTGATTTTAGTATTGTTAGTTTGTTTTTGAGTGTATTTGAAGAATAAGCTTCCTAAGTAGACCTCTATTATTTTGGGACTCTATACAATACTACACCATATTATAAGGTTATATGATTAATAAAATTTCAACTCAATTGTTACAATAATTTAATATTTTATAATAGTTCATTTAATCATACATTCAATATTAAAAAAATTAAGTTTTCAAAGTCCATGAAATAGTAAAAAAATTTATTAAATAAATTGTGTTCCAAATTTTTGTTTAAAAATTGGCACATGGATTATTTGGGTAAAAAAAATACTATTTTTTAGTTAGAAATTGACACACGGTTTATCCAAAAATCATTTTCACAATACATTTAATGTGTTTATCTCAAAATTTATTGTTATCATGATAAATTTGATTTCTTATTATCTTTTAACTTGAAAAAATATTTATTTTTTTAATAATAAATAGTCATACATTTAAATTTATAATCATATTAATAATTTAAGATTAACTCTACAATTTTTTTTAATTAAAATGCATTATCAACCATTCGCCAAACTATAAATCCAAGAGATTATATATATGCTTGTGTTTATAAGAGAAGATCCACCACCAAAATATAAATGATAAAAGAGATTGGTGGTGGTATTTATGAGAGAAGCTCCATTAAAAAAATCCGAGCCATCTATCCGACCACTCAAAAATTAAATCTTCTTTAATTTTTTTTGAATTTACAAGGTTTATCTACAACTACAAAATATTAAGAGTAACATCTCTAGGCTCATATCATATTCCTTTATATATATGGATCTATTAGACATTATTTACTATATCTCCAAGCCCATTGTTCTCTGAATAATGTCAACCATAGGATTGATGCAATTGTGGCTATAAGAGAGTATAGCATTGAAGTGTTGTGACTTTCATTTCAGGAGGATAATTGCTTATCAAAATATGGATCCACATCACCCCAAAAAATATGATCAAGGTCAAATGATAAAAAATCCACATAAGCACAGAAGAAAGCAAGCCAAACCAGTGAGGAGTTTGCCTAGAAATTTGTTTTTAGCAATGGGAAAGGAGGAATGTGAAAAACCCATAATTTTCCAAGGTAAGGACCCTAGAGGCTCCAAGTGTGAGCAAGGATTTCATTTAGGTAATGAAATGGGCACACATTCATAGGGTTGTTGCAAGGGAGACCAAAAGAAGATGCATAAAATATCCAATACTATAAAAAAACACAATTCAGGATGTAAAGTGCGAGATCATGGAGGTCATGCAAGCAGACCATGTATTAAGGCTGACATAAAAGGAATGAAGATTTGGAATTGCTCTATATGTGGAAAAGTTTATCCTACCATGCAATCTTTGGGAGGTCATAAGAAAGCGTGCAATATGCATAATGAGACAAAAAATGTATGAGAAACATGATTATCTTATTAAGGAGGCAAATGAGTAAGGCTTACTCATAATATAATTTTATCTAGTGTAGTCTACATTTCCAAAATAAATACCATTGGGCATTTGTTTTCATACTGGGATTATATTATTACATTGTTATGCAGCATCCCAAATATTCATATAACTACTTAATTTATAATGACTCCACTCCAAAGCTAATCAAGACAATACCATAATTGCAATTTTTTTTATTTGAATCAGTTTTTTATAAAATAAATGAAAACTATAGAATCCTGTCACCTTCAAAAAATAGTTTTACAATTAAAAAGGATACTACATGCTAGTTTCTTATGAACCCCTAGAGATTGCATAGTTGAACAAACTTTGCCACATATAAAGCATGTAGTATGGGCAGTAAGACATAAAAGGATCATAAGATTGGCTTTTAATTAATCAAAAAATGTTATTTAAATACAATACTACATATAATTATTTGGATAGATCTATATTATGTGAAAAAGTAGGTTAATACACATGACTTTATCTCATTTTATTTTCATTGTTTTGTAAAAAAACTTATTTTCTTGGGAAATTTCTACTGGAGTTTTTCAACATAAGTTTCTAAATACACTTATCTTGTGGATATGAGTCAAAAATTGTATAAAACCTTATCTATTTGTGACATTCTGTCAAACAATTAGTATACCTATAGGACTTTTCCACTATTTAAACATAATAATATTCAACACACAAAACATTTTGATTATTGTCTTTGGGATCTTCAATTCTGAATTACACGTTAAAACTGCCTAACCCACTTTTTTTCAATAGGTTCATTTTCAAAATATCTAGTACTATAGGACGATGAAGTGAGAAATTTATTTGGAAGCATTTAATGCATTTCCAATGATATTGTCTTGCTCATATCTTACATTAATTGAATTTCATGAGATTAGTTAATTTGGTTTGCTTCAACATGATAGATGGGAGAGGTATAAATTTATGGTTGTAATAGTTTACAACTATTTTGATACAATTATTCCCAAAAGTTTACACCTTATATTATAGATTGTGAAGTCCTTATATATGTGTAAGTACCATATTATATATCCCAAACTAATATTGCTGGCTTTTTCTAAATCCATCTTTTAAAAAGAAAATAGTTATTACATGATAATTTATGATGTCCTCAATTTCATATAATTTTAATAATTAATAAAATTGCTCAAATAGTAATTTTAATAATCAGAAAATATAAGGTAATTAATTAATTATTAAAATAGAACTATCTTGAATAATGATTGGAAATACTGAAAAAGTAATTTTAACTATTTGGAAAATTGAGATAATTTTAATGATTATTATAGGGGCTTTATAATTGATAAATTTATTAAAAAGTGATTTTTATCACTTTAATTATTAAAGTAATTTAATTAATTATTTAAGGACCTAATTATTTAATTTTATTAAAAAGTAATTTTAATTACTAATTTATTCAGTTAATTTATTCAATTAATTCAAAAAGGCCTAAAGTGAAATTAAAAAGAATGTCAACTTAGGAAATAAAACAAATAAAGGAAAGATATTCTAAAAAAAAACTGAGGCTTATGAAGTATTTTTCCTCCCCAAGGAGGTTCACCCCCTTTGAAAGGTACAAATACAAGGTGAAGATCATAATTGAAGTCATGTTGAATTTGATAATTATTTTCTTCATGCTTGAAGAAACTATTGAGATGCATTCCCAATAGGTGTTTGATGTTTTGGTGTTGATCAATCTATAAAAGCTATATTTTGACGCCACCTTTTCTAAGGAGATCTTGTTACTTACCCTAGAGTGGGGCGATTTTAATTGAGAATCTATTGTGAGCTTTTTGTGAAGTTTTTGAGGATCTTTTCTTATGTATTTTTCTGATTAATATTTGCATTATTTTGGTAAGTGGAGCGAACTACTTTGGGAGGCTTGATTTAGGATTCGTAGGCCCTTTTAAGGAATATTTATGCAATTTAATATTCTAATATTAATTGCTATTTTTTTCACATTAGCATGGGGTTTTTGAGAAGATTTATGAAAGATTTGAAGCCTTAAATTGATAGAAAATAAAATAATAATTTTGAGATTATTATTTAATTATTTTGAATGGAAATTAGGGTTTTTAGAATTTTAGAGAAGTTTTCGGTAACCTTTCTATGTTTGAAAATTTTAAAATTATTTTTATTTGATAGTCCTTATTTTTGTGATCAGTTAGAGCTCTTGTTTGCATCATAATTTCTAATATTAAGGGAGTTATGAATTTTTAAAGTTTTCAATTGTTCATAGGAAATAATATTTGTTGAGGAAAAATTTGTAAAGGTTTCATTTTGAATTAATTATTGCAGTAATTTTCTAAGTTTTGATGATTGTTTTGGACTAAGCTTGAGTAGGGATTGGAGTGGAAAAGAAGGAATTCATTTCAGCTAGTGTGGTGCTAGGGTTTAGAGGATTGAAACATCCATTTCAAGACCTTCCTTCATTGCAACAAGAGACATTCATGGCTAAATTCACAAGGTATTTATTTGGTATTTAATTTAAGGTGAAATTGGAGTTAATTTTTAGTTTTAAGGTGCAATTGCAACAGTGAGGGTTTACTGATTTTTAATTTTAAAATTTTATAATTTTTAGATTTTGGGGAAAACCCCTTTTATGTGAAATCATCCCATTTGAAGACATTATAGTGGTATCAGAGAACCAGTCTTGTCTACATGTGAGTAAGTTGTTGGATGTAAAAAAGTAAAGAGTTCATAGTTTATCAAAAGAAGAAAAAGACTATGGGCTACCAAGAGCCTTAAGGGTTTTCTTTATAACAATTTAAGCTTATACAAAGCATTATCAAAGAAATCCAAAAAGAACTTGAACAAACATTGAGTACATAAATTGTATCTATGTTGAAGGATACTACTATTCTAAGGAACGATCACCCCTTCAATGGATAAGGACATTCAAATGATAATGAGGTGGGTTCCTATTAATACCCCTCATAAATTATTCAAGGATACATTTTTACAAAGAGAACCAATAGTTTAGATTGAGATACCAATGTATGATTCACTTAATACATGTCAAAAAAAATGCAAACCTAAACCTTGAACATAAAAACTCTTATCATTTCATGATTATTGTGAGATGAAGGATGGATCAAAACCAAGAGTACCAAACAAGTATCCCCATAGATACTTACATCAAGGGGAAAGGCAAGGAGTCATCAGAAAAGAAAGGACCACACTACATGGAAAGTTTGTGGGAAAATAATGAAGTAACAATCCTTCATAAGGGTTATTATGAAGAAGCTAATGAAATATAAAAATCATATTTGAAGGAGGAAAGTGAAATACAAAAAAATGACACTTTGTTGTAGCCCATATGGGTACAAGTGGATGATAAAAGAGTATAGGAAACTAAGGAGCATGAAATAAAAGAAGATTAATGTAAGGATATTTTATTGATAGGAAATGTTTATTTATCTTCTAATGATTTTATACATGATAGTGAAGTCACCAAAGATTATAAAATAAAGGATATGGTTTTCAAAATGAGGTATGATGATTCTTTAATTTAAGTTCACAATTATGGGCATCAAGAGGCAAGGGATCTTGGTAATTTTCTAAGTTTTAAAAAGGTTCTCAATCATCATTTTAAATTATTTATGACTAATTCCATGGGAATAAAGAAATAATCAGAATCATTTGGGACACAAAGAAATATAGGCATGCATAAGTTAAAAGTGGAACTAGAGTTTAAGGTGGGAGATTATGAAGATATTTTGCATGGTTTGAATGACATGAAGACTCCTTTATCTTCATAAATCCATATGATAGGATGATAGTTTATGAGTATGAGGAATAATGATGAAAGTAATAATGATAGGGATGTTATGAGACATCATGGACAACCACGTGCTTACAAAAGATGAGATGCTACAACATAAACCGTAAGTTTACCTAGTTATAATTTTTATCATGCATATGTTGAATTAAAGTCTGAATTTTATGACTTAAAGAATTTAGATACATCTAGTAAATCCTATCCCCTAAATACAAGCATAATATTACTCTCTCATAATATGTCTTGGTTCACAAAGAGGAGAGTTCATGCATGGACAAATGAAACCAATTGCTCTCAAAATTTTGAGTTAACATGGTAGGTACAATAGTATATAAAAAAGGATAAAATCCAGTATTGGTGGGGTTTGTTTGATGATGTATACATGTGTGAGGAAGATAAAAAAGGGCAGCCAAAGGAAGGACATACATGTTACATAAGGGTATCACTACCAATAGGTCTAGATGGTTATTATATGCATGTACAAGGTATGTTTTCCATTTTGGTTAAGCTTATTTTCTCTATATAAATGGAAGGACTATATTTTCAAAATGAATAAGGATTGATATGGTATACAGAAGGTCCTATGACACCTTAGAATGCACACTATATGAGCATACATCCTCTAGTGATTTTCCATGAGATGAATTTAATTATGGGCAACCTTACTGAGCATATTAATTTAGTTGAGTTTTGTAATCCTAATCTTCTTCATATAGCCCATAAGTCCATGATGTTTTGTTGGGGAATCATGGATTTAGAGAGCCCATTAAGGAACAACTTGGTAATGAGCAAACTAATTTTTTTGAGTAAAGGCATGGCTCTATTTTACTATGACATCCAACATATTTTCATGCATAATTTATGGGGAGAGGTTTCAACTCATAAACGGACCTTATGGATAAGTATGAAACATGATAAGAGGTATGATAACTACTATTTTGAGTTTCATGACACATTGAGCTCCTTTGAAGCATACTAGGTATAAATATGGAAAGGTAATAAGTCTTGATGACATCCCATAGATCATAATAAGAAGAGAGAATACAAGTATTAATTTTGAATGTTTTCATCATGAAGAATCAGAATTAGCCATGTACTTACAATAATATCAAGACTAATTTTTAGGGACCCTTGATGAGCTTATGGAGTGTTACATGCATACATGAGAATGTTGATAAAGGGAAGCCTTTGGAAGGGCACATGGCATGCACAAATATGCCCATATATGATGAGTTATACTACCTTGAAGCCTCACATCATGGTAAGTTTACAACATGGTACCTAGATGATTTCTTTTTACATGATTGAAGAGTTATAGAATGGCATTCATTATCCATTTGGGGTATGTCACACTATGTTTTTTGACAAAAGTTATTCCACTTAATAGGTATATGAGCAAGGATTTTTGAGCAATACAATAGGTTTTACCATTTGAATATGGTAATTGGGTATATGAGCTTGTATTTACTTGAGGACAAGCAAATTTGGGAAGGGAGGACTGTGATGTCCGCTTTTCATATAATTTTAATAATTAATAAAATTTTCTAAATGGTGATTTTAATCATTAAAAAATATAAGGAAATTAATTAATTATTAAAATAGAACTATCTTGTATAATTATTTGAATTACCATAAAAATGATTTTGACCATTTGAAAAATTAAGGTAATTCTAATGATTATTCTAAGGGGATTTATAATTAATAAATTACTTGAAAAGTGATTTTTATCACTTTAATTATTAGAGCAATTTAATTAATTATTTAAGTAAGGATATAATTATTTAATTTACCAAAAAATAATTTTAATTACTAATTTATTAAGGTTAGTTATTTAATTAATTTAAAAAGGCTTAAATTAAAATTTAAAAAAATGTTGGCTTGAGAGATAAAGCAAAAGAAAGGAAAATATATTTTAAAAAGGGAAAGTGAGTTTTATGAGGTATTTTACCTCTCTAAAGTTGGGTTGTCCCCTTTGGAAGGTACAAATACAAGGTGAAGATCACAATTAAAGACATGTTAAATTTGATAATTATTTTCTTCATGCTTGAAGAAACTATTGGGATACATACCCAATAGGCGTTCACTATTTTGGTGTTGATCAATCTACATAAAGTGTCTTTTGACACCACTTTTACTAAGTATATATTGTTACTTGCATTAGAGTGGGGAGATTTACATTAAGGAACTATTGTGAGGTTTTGGTGAGATTTTTGAGGCTCTCTCATTATGTATTATTATTTTTATTAATATTTTCACTATTTTTGCAAGTGGAGTGAACTATTTTGGGAGGATTGATTGAGGGTTTGGAGGCCCCTTTAGGGTCTTTTTATGAAATTTAATGTTATAAAATTAATTGTTAATTTTATACACATTAGCATGGGTTTTTTTTGAGAAGATTTAAGAAAGATTTGAAGCCTTAAATTGATAGAAAATTAAATAATAAGTTTTAGATTATTATTTAATTATTTTTGATAGGAAACTAGTGTTTTCAAAATTTTAGAGTAGTTTTAGGTAACCTTCCTATGGAAGGAAAATTTTTAAATTATTTTTATTTGATAGTCTTTATTTTTAGGATCAGTTTGACCTCTTATTTGTATCATAACTCCAAATATTGAGGGAGTTATGAATTTTTAAAATTTTTAGTTGTTCATAGGAAATAATATTTATTGAATGCAGATTTACAAATGTTTTGTTATAAATTAATTATTGCAGTAATTTTTTGAGTTTTGGTGATTAGTTTGGACTAAGCTTGAGCAAGGATTAGAATGGGAAAGAAAGAATTTATTTTAGCTAGTATGGTTCTAGGGTTTGGAGGATTGAAACATCTATTTCAGGCTCTTTCTTTATTGCAGCGAGAGCCATTCATGGTCAAATTCACAAGGTATTTAAGTCAAGGTGAAATTGGAGTTAATTTTCAATTTGAAGGTGCAATTATAGTAGCTAGGGTTTGTAGATTTTTAATTTTAGAATTTTAGAATTTGTGGTTTTTGGGGAAAACCCCTTTTATGTGAAATCATCCCATTTGGGGAAATCATCCTCTTCCCTTATTTTATTTTTCTCGTTGTATTTCTCTTCCTTAATCCTTATTTCTTATTCTTATCTCTTTGCCTCCTCTTTTCATATCCTCTCCACCTCCACTTTAACTTTTTCCAAATTTTATTTTTATATTATTTTCCTCTTTGATTACTATTAATACACTTTATATTCATCCAATTATTCTTACTCTGCTCTTTCTTTTTCAACATTTTTTTTTCAAATTTCCTTATTGCTCTTTCTTGCTTTTCTTTTTCTTTGGCCAACAATTGTTGAGCCTACTTGGTCACTATTCCACTATTTCTCAAACCTTTATTCTTTCCTCTTAGAAATGTTTTTCTCAGCATTTTATTTTGTGTGAATTTAATTCTTACATTTATTTCAAAACATGTAACTATCATTTTTTAGAGTTTGTGATATTATGTTAATATTATATTATGTATGAGTTTCAATTTGTGTAAGTTTACAGAGTCTTTCCTTATCTTATAAAGAGACTTTTGTCTTCTTTTTTTTTTCCAGTGTAGCTTCTTGGTATTTATCAATTGTTGTCTTGGATTCCATATATCCAACTGTTCCTTTTTTTGTATAATTATCCTCATTTCCCTTGATGTGAATTACCCTATCTCAACTATCTTATTTTTATAAAAAAAATAGTATGGATTTCTATTTAGTTCAATTTATTATTGACCCATAACTTTACCTATGGTTAGATTTCTTATCATAAATTTACTAGGTTTATACACCTTGTGTTGTATAGAGTGATCAATATTAGGGATATATTTTTAAACTGGGAATATCTATTTAGTGTGATACTTATTAGTAATGGACCTAATATATTCATTATTTATGATGTATCCATAAGTCTCGCTATGATTTATGATTATGTAGTTAGTGTTACTATATGTGTTAGAATTTTTGAAGTCAAAGCTTCATCATATGTACTTCCTCTAAATTATCCTATCTTAGGATCAAAATATCCTAGCCCCTATTACTACCATTTCATCCTAATCATAATATATTCTATAGGGTTAGGGAGTGAGGGATAAGAGTTTATTATCATAAGTTTCTATGCATATGTTATCAACATAAATAATAAACCTAACATCATAGTATTATTTTTTTATTGTACTAGAGGAAATTATAGACCTCCCTACTTCCATCTCTCTTATTCTTTTCTTTCAATCTAGGATATATGCTATGATTCCATCCCATATGTGGTATGCATCTATGTGAGGTTTAACTTATTCTCCTATAGTTTGATTGGTATCCAACTAGAATATCTCTTCATGGGATAATTTAGTATTGGTAAAATAAATTGCATGTATCATTAGTAAGGATCTATAATAAAAATTGTGTGTGGTGCCCAAGTCATATTGTATTCCTCTAGTAATCCTATCCCATGAAATTAAGACACTCTTTGCCATTAAAAATTCCTTGTGGTTTACATAATATAACTTACATTCTATTTCTTTGGCTATGTATTAAATTTTTAGGTTCTAAATTGCTTTAATAGAGATAATTTATCAATTGAAGTGTGTGCATGTGAGTGATGAAATTGATTTTATGTTAACTAAATTTTTGTTTTTATATTTTTGGTAGCTATGCCATTAATTAGGTAACACAATCACTGTATAAATAACTATAAGGGTTATATGGTATGGTTTATCTAAATATATGATATATTCATGTGAATAAATTAAAAACACTTTGATTATGATCCCCATGATGCTAAAGAAAGGTATTTTTCTCTAAATATATAATCTCATCTACTCAATGACCTTATATTTTAAATTTTTCTTTATGCCTATGTTTGAGGGTTTAGTTAGATCATGGAGAGGTGACTTAGATCAATAAATTTGTGTCTAATATCTACAATTTTGGAATGAATGTACATCTGAGTGCCATGATAGTGGGATACTAGAGCATGAACACTCAAAAATGAGCCTTACAGATCTGATTCTCTGGTTTATCTACATTATTATTATTATTATTATTATTATTATTATTATTATTATTATTATTATTATTATTATTATTATTATTATTATTATTATAAATTGACTATTTAATAGTTATAAATTAAGGGATATCTATTCTTTTTTTTGTGTATAGGGTTTAATCATTGTCTACTTGGATAACAAGTATTTTGAGCAGTGTTGTACTATGGAGGGTAGATTTCTATTTATAACTTTCCTTATTTAGTTGTTAGATAAATGGGGTAATCATCTATTTTTAATGACATCAGTTACTTATTTCTATTTTAACATATCTATTTTTCCTTATTTGGTCTTTTTTATTTTTAATCACTTCTACATAAATAAATTTGTTTTCATTCTTTGTGTCCTTATCATAACATCACTCTGCACTCTTTTGTTTTTTTTAAATATTTTTAGTTTTCCCACCAACAACTTATTTTATCATAGCTTTTAGAACTAGATGAATGACATCAACTAATCATCTAATTTTACTTGTGTAGAGATCTAACGAATTTTACACTTTTATCTATGGGAAGCATCATTTTCTATTTTTCACTTTCCTTCATCATTAAGCCACAATTTATTGGTTTTCAACCTTAGTATAGGACCATTCATTATTTTTCCTATTTCCTCTACATTTAAATATTTTTATCTCTTTGGGGGATTTTTTTTTCAAAATTATTTGACAGAATTTATTATTTTTTCTAAATTGTTTTGACTTTTTTATCCTTCATTTTTTTGTTACCACCTTTGTATGTTTATTTTATCCCATTTAAATAATTTAGTTTTGATGTAGAGTTTTATCTTTGTTTAATTCACATATCATTTTCTTGTTATTCTATAAAGCATGTGTGGCTTAATGGCTTTAGAATTGAGAATTTATTTTATGATATATGGGCCTAACCACTTGATCTTTAGTTTACCTAGAATTATATGCTTTATATCATAGATAAATAATTTTTAATTTATCTAAAACTTATTTCTCTTAATATGGATATCATGCCATGATTTTATCTTCTCTTTTCATACTTTTGATTCTAGGCCGCTATAAATAATTTTTCATCTAATTTATCTAATTCAACCAATATTTATTTATTTTAATGACTCTTTTTCATTCATTTTTAATGTGACCACCAATATTAGACTTGTTAAAATAAAATACATAGGCAATACAACTTATAAACCATATATCAGTTGAAAGGGATACTATTTTAATTCTTTGGTACGTTTTGTGTAAAGCCCAAAGTACAGTAGGTATCTTGGTGTCAAAGTCATTTTTCTCTATGTTCCATATTTTTGTCAATATTTTATCTAATATTTTATTATATTTTCCCATCATATATTTCTCTTGTGTATGATAAGGATTAATTTGATTATTTTGGATAAGAAACTGCTTTAGTAACTCCTTAATTATGTGATTGAAAAAATGTTGTACCTTGATCACTCATGATACTCATTGGACTTCCAAATATCATAATAATATTTTTGTATAAGAATTTATCCATAATTTTTGGGGTGAAATTTTTATGGGGTATTACTTATTCCCATCTCACTAAATAAAGAGGACCTATGATTATGAATCGACCATTGATTTTACTATCTACTAGTTTGATTGGCCAAATAAAATCAATAGCCCATTTCTCAAATGGGGTTAATGTGAATATAGGCCACAAATGAATCTAATTTATTGCATTAGGTTTTCTTATTATTTGAAAAATGTCAAAACTTCTTGAATATTTATGTGCATATTTGAGAAAAGGTTACCACTATAGTCTTGTGAGTAAGATTTTATTTGTAGTCCATTCTCTTGAATTTTGTCCACCTAAAATTCCATTATGTACCTATCAAATAATATATTCCATTTTATGGAGTGCTCCTCTTCATAACATCAGATATTATCATTTATTTTACAAATCTCCTTATATAAGTGTAAGTGAAAATAATTACATCAATAGCCTTTTGCAGACATTTTCCCCATATCCCCATGAATTTTTTCCTATTACTAAGAATTTATCAATGTTTACAAAATATTTGGGAATTACCTTAATGTGTAATAAATGATATCCTATTGAATCATCATCGATAGGTCCTTTATCTTATCCTATAGTGATTCTTGGAATAAAATATAGCCCATTATTAATTCATTTTGGGTTACCATGATTTTTTTTTTTATTGGAATAACATTCAATAATGACATATTATTCCTTATATCATTGGTATATTGACAGGATATTTTAATGGTTCATGATCTATGTAAAATATAAATGATGTTTCTATTAGGTAATGCCTAAACATTTTTACTACATATACCATGACCAACACCTATCTTTTTTTAGTTGAGTATACCATTTATGCTTTTTGTAATTTTCTACTTGAAAACAAAATAGGGTGATCTATTTGACCACATGGTTGTGCTAACATTGACACTATCAATATCCATATTGAATTGATGTGGAAATGGAATGGGATCATTTAATTTAGAAAATTTAAGTATAAGTGCATTACATATATTATTATTAATGCTTCATATGATTCTTAACATTTTAGTGTCTATGTAATTAATTGTTTTTTATTTTTATTCAATATTCATTGTGTTAGGAGACTAATTTACACATAGTTTCAAATGAACCTATATTTATTATTATCACTCTAAATTGAAACCTTGATAAGGTTATTCAATCCTTCCTAATTTATATGGCATATGTAGACAACTCTAGGCTATGGGTGGCCTGATAGTTGAGGTGGATCTCTAGATAAGGGATAGATCCCTTGATGTATCACCTAGAACTACTACTAAAGAGAGAAAGAGATAAAAAATAGTAAATGGGAGGTGATGCACCAAACTTAATCTCCTCCACTTGCCTATATTACATTAAGAACATGAATTAGGACTAAAACCTATTACATTAACTCAATATGAGTTTCCAAGCATTAGAATTTTAATATGAAGGTTATATTAAGATACTAACCAAGAGGGGATGATAAAGAGGTCTCATAAGAGACACTATTTAACTAATCTCCACTCTTATCCATTTCAAGATCATGTATCACTCTTCATATGACTTGTTAGGATGACTAAAAACCTACAAATAAGGTAAGAAGATAGTAAAAATGAAAGAAGTTGTAGACTATCACTAAAATTCATAAACCACCATGATAATAAAATAATTGTAGTATTGAAAATGATAGAAATTATAATGTATTAATATTATAAGAGAGGTAAAAGTGTTTAAATGAGAATGACTTCATTGTACATAGCTTTTGGATGCTTACAATACAAAACAAGATAGTAAATATAGGAAAAATGAGAGGAGAGAGAAGAACATTGAGAAAGCCTTTAGGATAAGTGTCATGATTCAAAAATAAATTATAAGGAAAATTTGAATGTGAGATAATAGTCCTATCACTCCCTCTAGACATGTGTTAGAATATTTTAAGATGATAGTCTTAAGGTGGCATAGAAGTTCATGACTATCTTGGATGACTCATCACTCTCTCTTAAAATTGCCTTTTATTATTATAGGAAGAGTTATAAGCTCATGTTTTAACACAATCCCACTTAGATTTATCGACACATTAATATTCCATTATTGGATCCTAAAATTCCTCTCTCATCTTGACAAGAGTGAAACACAGAATTTAGACTTCTCCACCTTTATTCTTACCATTGGAGACTTACTTCTTAACCAAGGCTTGTTCGAGTCCATGATAAAAAGGTAATAAGGTAGATCTATTTCTCATAAAATTATGAGTATTTATTATAAACATTAATAAAATCTCATAAAATTCATATATGCCCTATATAAGGTCATACCCTCTCTATTTGGCTTATATTGTATATTCAAGAGTTGTGATGTGTTTTATGTCTCGTAAGGTCTTTAAAAGTAGACTCACCATTTTAGCCTAGTCTAGAGACTATATATTATCACATAATCATAGAGGCATATTATAAATACTTATGGATAATAATCAGGCTTCTTGTTTTTCCTACAAATCCTTCTTAACTAGTTTGGATATTCATACACATATAACATTGTAAACTAGGCATGCAACCAGCTCTTTAGGCCATTTTATGTACCTTTTGATCTTCACACATGATAAGTAATTGATATAAAGGGTAAATAGGATGATTTAAATTGTCATAAAATTGTTTTAAAGGTATATATATCCAATTATATTCACTAATACATCATGCACAATCATTGAGTCATTTTTGATCTCTTGGTAGTTTGTAATCACTCCATCTTCTTAATGATCATTAATAAAGACCAAGAATTCAAAATTTTGAAAAATGACACAAATTTTGAGTGTATATGGGTATGAAATTATCCATAAGATATTTTTGTCCCATGTAATTGGTCCTGGATGTCTCATGAAGTAAAATTGACCTTCTCGGGTTTGGTAAGACTATGTGTGCAAGTCAAAAGAGACTTTTGAGAAAAATGGGCATCTAATGGATAATTTTTATTTATATATTATTATATGAGGTATTAAAAACCTCCAATAATGTTTCCAAACTATTTAATAAGAAATTTGACCCTTAAAATGGCCTAAAACTTGTTCTAACCCATAATGAGGGTTTATAGGCAAATTTTGACATTTTGACCCTAATAGCCATGTTTTAGTGTTTTCTCTTCTCGATCAAGAATAAAAATTAAGTATAAACATTTTTTAGGACCAATAAAACCCTTATTATTCATCCAAACC
>JARHVA010011336.1:0-68087 GCA_037957365.1 Torreya grandis | reverse complement strand
TTGATATCTAAGTTAATTGTTACTTTAAATATTAAACCTTGTTTTGATCTAAATTTGATTTTTATAGGGATTTCACATGTTGGGTGAAAGTTTGAATTATTGAAACATAGTAATGTTTGTACTTAATAAACATTATTGCCTAGGGCAAAAGTTTATAACCAAAGATGATTATCTGAAGATCAAACACTCGACAAAATACTAAAACTTAGCTAACTTGGTTCCCAACCTTTGATATAAAGTCAAAATGACTTTAAAAATACAAAAATTAAGAAACCTTATTACAAAATTCAAGATCTTTTTAAGAAAAGGTGATTCTAGTAAACACCATCAAGGTTATGGATGCATGGTTAGTAGTAGAGCAAGGCCTTGGAGTGGAGCAAAAGGCATATATATCAGGGATATAAATACATGGTTGGTAGTAGAGAAATTCCCCAAGCCTTGCCTAAGCTAAAGCATGATCCTCAATGCACATCCAAATACGTATAAGTCAGTGTTAATGGTTAAAGTCATGAAATCTAGAAGTTTTTTCCTAAATCCCATGGCAAAACAGTAAGTGGAATTAAATCAAACACATAACATGGTTGAGTTCTTATGTTTGGGCCTATTCTGTATATGTAAGAATTTTTTTAATTATGAGTTTATCTTAATAATGGTACTTGATCATATGGGATGATTTTTTCTAGTTATTAGTTTAAACCAAGAGTTTCTAAATATTAACATATTGCTATGTTCCCCCTATAAGTTGCCATTTGTTGAGGTCAACATACCTCCATTATTGAAAATGGGGATCCTTGCTTCAAATTTTGCAAATTTATGCTTTAAATTGAAAATTCATCTTATTAGAGTACCATTAGAGTGTTTTTCACATTATCTTTATTTGATATCATCCACACCATAATTAGATGGCATATTTACACATGATTTTAATTTTATCTTGTCAAATTTGCTAACATTGGATCTTTGTGTTTTAGGTTATAGGATTAAGGAGTCCACCTAAAATGGAAAATGTTTGGGGTTTCATGATTTAATGTTAATTTGATATTTTACTAGCCTTTGGTCTATTAAAATAAAATAAGTTAGAATCAATGTTTGTTCATCTTAAAACCCTCATTCTGATTACCCTAGTCTCAAGTTATTTTGAATCAAATTCAAACAAACATGAGATACCATCTTATTCACATGAACAATTAATCATGTAATGAGCTTAGTTTAGTTTTTTATCCTAAGGCTTAGTCATGTTTATCAACATGACCAAACCTTACTCTAAAAATTTCACACTTGGTCCTTTATATTTCCTGAGTCCCCCTTAGTTCCTTTTATCTCCACATGGCCTAACTAATCATAGGCTCCCTTTTTGTTATATCCTAGACTTGGACTAAAGCACTTATCCTAAAGTTTTAATTGTATTTAGTAATAAAATAAAAACCCTAAGCTAAAACTTTATGTCATGTCTTTTATCATTCCCACGGGGTCCCTTTTATTATGTTTTAGAACTTAGCTTAAATTTTATCCTAAGGTTTTATCATGTTTATCAACACAAATAAAACCATGATCTAAAACTTTAGCATAATTTATTTATATTTCCATAGTCTTAACTTAAATTTAATTGTCTATAGGCTCAAATTAATCATGAGGGTGATAGGTGTTAATATCATGGGAGATAAAAAGGAGATCAATGATGCAAGTGATCAAAGTTAAAATTCAATAAGTCAAAGTAAGGATATATAATACACATTACTCAAGTACCAAATATCCAATAGATAGGAAAAGGTTAAAATTTGAAAAGGATCTAAGAGCAACATGAGAGTGATAAGTGTCACCATCTTAGAGGCAATTTGAAGGTCCAATGGAAAGTGAGGGTCAAAACTTCAATGAAGCCTTAGACAAGCATGGATTTTCCAAGTGCTAAGATCTTGGAGATCAAAGACAAGATATAATGGAGTGTATTCACTCATATGGACAAGATCCAATAGAACCAATTAGATTGGTTGAGGATGATGTTAAGCACAAACTATATTGAGAGGGGGGTGAATCAATATATTATATGTCTTTTTATTAACCTGATTTATTTTTTTTAACAACTTAATCACACATTCAAGATATGAAATAATATTGAAACAATAACATGCACCACAGAGAGAGGGAGAGAGAGAGAGAGGAGAGAGAGAGGAGAGAGAGAGAGAGAGAGAGAGAGAGAGAGAGGAGAGAGAGAGAGAGGAGAGAGAGAGAGAGAGAGAGAGAGAGAGGAGAGAGGAGGAGAGAGGAGAGGGGGAGAGAGAGAGGGAGAGAGAGAGAGGGAGAGAGAGGGAGGAGAGAGAGAGGGAGGAGGAGAGAGAGAGAGAGAGAGAGAGAGAGGAGAGAGAGGAGGAGAGAGAGGAGGAGAGAGAGAGAGGAGAGAGAGAGAGAGAGAGAGAGAGAGAGAGAGAGAGAGAGAGAGAGAGAGAGAGAGAGGAGAGAGAAAATTTTTACATGGAAACCCAAAGTGGAAAAAACCATAGAGAACAATCTTAAGTATATGAATGAGCACCAACTCAAATTACAAAGTTTTTTAAGCACCAAATTGTAGGATAACCAACCCCTTTGTCGAGCACCAACACAATAACTATTATGAGTACCAACCCATAGGAGCACCAACCCCTCTTGTGTATACAACACAACTATCTCTCAATGTTAATTACTCAACAAATGATATAACTCAAGAATAGCTCTTGATTTTCTCTCCTCTTTAATTATATAAAATAATTACAAAACCATGCACTCTCTTGCATATTACAAATGGCTTGTCAATATTTTATTTATAGCTTTCCAAATGACCTTTGGCATTCACCCTTTATGACCCTTAAAATCTTCATGGAAAATGGTGCCAAACTTGCATGGACCCTTCATATCCTTGCATTTGAAAAGTCACATGGTGACCCTTCATAAGCAAAATCATCCTTTCCTCTTTTGTCTTTATCTTGGTGACTTTTCACATTCCTCAAAGTGTCCTTTTTATGGAAAAATGCACCATACCCTCTTTTGTCTTCACTTGGTGACTCTTATAATTCCTCAAGATGACTCTTCATGGCAAAATGTGTCCCATTCATTTTTTATCTTTACCCCATGACTCTTTGACTTCTCCATGGGCCCTCTTTTGACTTATATGTAACCAAAATATATTCACTAATATTAAATAAATATCAAAAAAAATTAGCCCAAGATATGAATATTAAAAACACCATTAAATGCTATGGGGCCTTTATCACCAATAATGCAAGACCTTTGACATCAATGACATTTTTTCCCAATAATCTCCCCCTTTTTCATTGATGGAAACCTCAAACTAAAACTGCCACATCCTAAAACCTATTCATATTTCCATCTTAAAAACATACAGTAACTCCCCCTTACTATAACAACATGTACCTATTCCTTGTACATATTTATGTACCTATTTCTACACCTATACCTATTTTTGTTCTTCTTCACCTTTGAAATTGATGGAAAATGGCCTATTTTGGAGCTAACACTTAGCTTCCTATCTAATGATGCTAATCCTCAATGGTAGGAAGTAAAATAAATTACTCCCAACTTCTCTCGTAGATACTCCAAATGTGTCTTTTGGTAGCGCCTTTGTGAAAATATCTACAATCTAATCTGTAGTACTAATATATTTTATCTTAACCTATTGATCTATAACCTACTCTCTCAAAAATTAATATTTGATAGGAATATGTTTTGTTCTTGAATGCATCACTATATTATTATAAATATTAATAGGACTTGTGTTGTCACAAAAATAGAAATAGGCTCATCATATTTTACCTTGATATCTTCCATTTTTTTTCATCCAAAGCAATTGAGTACAACACAATACCATTGCAATAAATTCTACTTTAGATATAGAAAGTGATATTGAATTCTAATTTTTGATTAGCCATGATATTAAGCTATCATTGAGGAAGAAAGCTTCTTCACTTGTACTCTTTCTATCATTCAAGAAACCTACCCATTTTGAATCTATATAAATAACCAAAGTAAAATATTTGCATGTGGGATACCACAATTCATAATCCAATGTCCCCTTGATATATCTAAATATTATCTTCACCAACTAAACATGACTATCATTTGGAGCTAACTAATATCTTGTAACCATACCTACTACATGCATGATGTATGGCCTCGATGCTATCAAATATAAAAGACTACCAATCATATATCTATACAAATATTAATCTATAACAGATGAATCTTCATCCTTTCTCATCTTACTTCTTGTACTCATTGGTGTGCCAACTGGTGAACAATCCTCAAAACCAAATTTATTCAACATTTCCTTGGCATATTTACTTTGAGATATGAAAATTCTTTTATCTAGCTGAAATATTTGCAATCCTAAGAAAATTAACAATTCTCCAAGCATAGACATCTCAAATTATTTTTTCATATTATCAAAAAATTCTTTTTTCATCTTTTAAATGTTTCCTCCAAAAATGATGTCATCAACATATACCACAACAATAAATTGATGCTTACCTTCTATTTTGATATAGAGATTATTATCAGCAAATCCTCTCTTGAAACCTTGATCCTACAAGTACTTATCAAGTCTTGCATACCAAGCTCTGGGAGCTTGTTTCAATCTATATAGTGTTTTCCTCAATCTGCATACATGGCTACTAACACTTGAGAGAATAAATCCCTCAGGCTGCTCAATGTAGATCTCTTCTTCTATATTATCATTTAGAAAGGTATATTTGGCATCCATCTAAAACAATTTGAAATTTTTTAACATTGCATATGTAATAAAAATTATAATAGCCTCTATCCTTGCCACTAGTGTAAAAGTTTCTTCAAAATCTATTCCTTTAATCTGAGCATATCCTTTACATACTAATCTTGTTTTATTCCTGGTCAATTTTCCATTTTCATTCAACTTATTTTTGTAAACCCATTTTATTCCTATCACATTGTGATCTTTTGGTCTAGGCACTAATTCCCAAGTATCATTCTTTTCTATCTAATTTAATTCTTCATCCATTGCCTTAACCCAATGTTTATCGTGTCTATCTTTTGAAAAAGTTCTAAGCTGAATTTTGGATAACAAAGAGAAATTAAATTGTTGAGATTCACTTACAATCATTCTTCTAGTACGAATTCCTTCATTTATGTCCCTGATGATGTCACTTTCATTATGATTTATCTAGAAATATTTGGATGGGGTTTTAGTGTCCTTTTTCTCCTTCTTCTCATCTTCATCTGATTATTCAAAATCTTCCTCTTCAATAATTTTAGGAATGTCTATTGGATCACTGATTCTTTGTGCTCCATCTTCTATTCTAACACTTGTACTTTCAACTATTTTCTTATTTCTTTTTTTATAAAATTTATAAGCTTTAATTTTTCAAGAATAAACAAGAACTATATCTTCATCTACTCTAAATTCAAACTTACCTAGTTTTTCATCAGTTCTCTTTATGAACCATCTACTACTAAAAACTCTAAAATAATCAACTGTAGCTGGTTTGTCTTTTCATAGCTCGTAAGGAGTCTTGTCACTATTAACTCTTAATAATGATTTATTCTAAATATTCACTGTTTTACTAATTACCTCTCTCTAATATTTATCTAGTATCTTGGATTCATTTAGCATTGTCCTCGCCATCTCCTAAACTATTATATTTCTTTGTTTAACTACTCCATTTTGCTATGGAGTTTTGGCTATTGAATAATGTCTCTTTATTCCATGGTCTTCAAAAAACTCAATAAACTAATCTGACATGAATTTTCCTCCTCAATCTAATCTTAGGCATTTAATCTTCAAACTATTTTCATTCTCAACTAATGCTTTGAATGCTTTAAAATGTCTGAAAGCCTCTAATTTTTTCTTTAAAAACATTACCCAAGTCATACGTGAAAAATCATCAATAAGCAACATGAAATATTTCTCACCTTGTGTACTTTGATTTCTCATAGGTCCACACAAATCAATGTGAACAAGCTCTAACATTTGAGTGGTTGATTATTATTTTGTTTTGAACTACCTTATGGCTTTCTTCTCATACTGACAAGGTTCGCAAAGCATGTTGGATGGATTTGTAGTCTTTAAAATATTTTTGACTTCTTGCTTCTTTCTGATGTTGACAAGATTGTCAAAATTTATGTGTCCCATTCTCCTGTGCCATTTCCAACATTCTTAAATCTGAATCAAACAACATCTTTGACCTTTGATGTCTGATAACATATACAAATTATTGCCTATCCTCTGAGCATCTACAACCAACACATCTAAATCTTTTCTCCTAATTTCAAAACCTTATGCATAAAAATTTAATATGTGTCCTTGATCACACATTTGACTTACACTCAAAATATTATGTTGAAGACCTTCTACATACAAAACATTTTCATTTGTAGTTCTACCATTATCCAAACTTAATGTACCTTTTATGACAATTCTAGTAGTAGTATTATCTCCAAATTTTACTATGCCACCATTGATCTTCTTCAAGGTTATGAACTTGCTCTTGTCTCCTATAATGTGCCTTGAACATCTACTATCAATGAACCATGTCTTTTCTTCATTTCTTGCATGCAAATTTATCTATACCAACATAGATTTTTTAGGTTGTTTCTTCTGCCATGAACCTATCTAAAATTTCTTCTTGATGAATACAGTGTTGAAAATTTAGTCCCTCTTAACTAACTCAAACACACTTTTACAATATCAGGCTATGTGTCTAAATTTATTACACTTGTAACATATTATGGTCTCTTCATTAAAGCCTAATAGAGGAGCAAAAGAGTTGTGGCTTCTACTTGAATTTGCATGAGTTTCTTTCTTCTTATTTCTAAAATTGTTAGCCTTTTTTCAAAATTCTATTTTTTTATGACCATATCCATTTTAATAAAAATAATAACCATAAAATAGGACATATTTGTGTATCTTTGACCTGATTAAATTTTGTATCTTTATTCCTTCTGGCCTTCTTTGTGCGAGATGTCCTCTATATTCTTAACTTCTTCCCTTTTTATTTTCTCTTTTGTAAGAGCTTTAACATAGCTCTTTCCTTTTTTTGTGTTAACCTTGTCTATGAAAGTAGTGGCCTCCACTTTCTCTTTTTCAAATTTGATACCTATCTTATCTGACAATGATATTTGACTTTCTAATATCTTATTCAACATGTTAGTGTTATTCTCAAATTTTGAATTATTGGTTTCTCTATCATTAATTGTTTTATTTATTTTCTCAAGGTTTGCTTTTAAAGAAGCAATTTAAATAACATACCTTTCACATTCTTCACTTACTTTTTCAAATATGTCATTAGATCTTTTTCATTCTTCTTGGCTTCTTCAAAGTGTGTTTTTAGATCTTCAATTGTTTCCTTTGACTCCTTTTTATTTTTCATGATCTGGAGCTTCAGTCTTTGACTCTTCTTCTCAAGAGATATTAACTCTTCTAAGGAACAAATGAGTTCTCCTTCAAGATTCACTCTGGATTGATCTTGTTCTTCTTCTTGATCATCTAGTCTTTTGATTGTGAAAGCATATTCATGTATGGCCATGAATATAATCTCTTCTTTTGAATCACTAATTCCACTATCTTTGGCTAAGCTAGGATCTTTATAATACAAACTCTTCTTCTCTAATCCCTTCTTAAATTTTCCTTTGAAATTCTTCTTGTATATAGAATTTCCTTATTCATTGTCACCATTACCCTTATCTAGGCACTTAGCTACAAAATGTCCAATCTTTCCACAATTAAAAAATTTAAAAGATAATTTTCCTTGATATTTACCTATGCCCTTTTTTGTCTTATGAATTAATAGATCTCTATTGTCATCTTCATCATTGCTAGAACTGTCACTTGATTATTGAATCCTAGCCTTCTCTTTCTTTGATGTTTTGAAAGTACCTTCTCTCTTTGAGGGTTTCTCTTCTTTGGTCTACATATCATATGACATAAGAATACCATGTAGCTCATCCATCTTTAGCTTATCTAAATTCTTCATCTCTTCAATTGCCAAAACTTTTGCATCATATCTCAATGGTAGAGTTCTCAAAAAAAATTGTACCATGATTGATTATTCTAACTTTTTTCCAAGACCTTAAATCTAATTAACTATTTGATCAACCTATAAAAGGTAACTTTCTGTATTTTCTTCCTCTTCCATCTTTAAAATCTCAAACTATCTTATGAAAGTTTGAAACTTAACTTGTTAAACATTTTCATCACCATTGTAAATATTATCAAGATTTTCCCAAGTTTCATGAGAAAATTTGCATTGCATAACTTTAACAAATTATTATTCACATAAACCACATAAAATATCATTTAAAGCTTTAGCATTATTTTCACTTGCCTTATTTTCCATCAGAGTAGTTACAAGTGTCTGTGGCTCTTCATATTCCTCCACCACTGCTTGCCAAATATTGAATCTAAGGGCCATCAAATAAGACATCATCTTTATGCTCCAAAAATCACAATTTGTCCCATAAAACAAAGGTGCCTTATTTGTACAAAAACCTTCATGTGATCCAACCATCACACTTTCCCTGATCTACCTTTAAGCTATAAATTTTTTCAAAAAGAACTTGCTTTGATACCAATTATTATGCATGAAATATACTGAGAGGGGGGTGAATTAGTATATTATATATCTTTTACTTAATATAATTTATTTTCTTTAACTACTTAATCACACATTCAAGATATTCAATAAGACTAAAATAATAACATGTACCACACAAGAGAGACACCATATTTTTACATGGAAATTCAAAGTGGGAAAAACTACAAAGAATAATCTCAAGTATATGAATGAGCACCAACTCAAATTAAAAATTTTGAAATCACCAAATTATAGGAGCACAAACCCCTTTGCTAAGAACCAACACAACAACTATTTGTGAGCACCAACCCATAGGAGAACCAAACCCTTGCAAATATTTATGAGCACTAACCCATAAGAGCACCAACCCCTCTTGTGTATAAAACATAACTATCTCTCAATGTTGATTACTCAAGAAATGATAGAACTCTATAATATCTCTTGATTTTCTCTCCCTTTTTCTTATATAAAATAATTAAAAAACCATGAACTCTCTTGCATATTATAAATGGCTTCTCAATCCTTTATTTATAGCTTTCCAAATGACCTTTGGCATTCACCCTTTATGACCCTTCAATCCTCATGGAAAATGGAACTAAACTTTCATGACCCTTCATATCCTTGCATTTGAAAAGTCACATGGTGACCCTTCATAAGCAAAATCACCCTCTCCTCTTTTGTCTTTATCTTGGTGAATTTTTGTATTCCTCAAAGTTTCCCTTCATGGAAAAATGCACCATACCCTCTTTTGTCTTCACTTGGTGACTCTTGGAAGTCCTCAAGATGACTCTTCATGGGAAAATGCATCTAATTCCTCTTTGATCTTTACCCTGTGACTCTTTGACTTATCCATGGGCCCTCTTTTGACTTATATGCAACCAAAAATATGTTTGTTAATATTAAATAAATATCAACACTTTTTAGCCAAGATATGAAAATTAAAAACACCATTACATGATATGGGGCCTTTATCACAAATAATGTAAGACCTTTGACATCAATGAAAATATTTCCAATAGATGATCTAATGGCCCGAATCAAAGGTAAACTTTTTAATAGAGCTTGAATAGACATGGTTGTGACAAGTGTCATAATCATGATGAGTAAAATGGGAATCAATGATCCATGTTTAAGAATACATGCAATAAATCTATGGTGAACAAGGGGTTGAAGATTTAATGGGCCTAGATCTAATAAGAGTCTACCATCTGGCACAGAGGCACCCCAGTGATGAAAAGAGTTCAAAGAGTTCACAATGCTACCAGGTGGCATGCTCACATTCAATCACATAGAAGTAAGATCTAATGGAAAGTGAAGAAAAGAACATGATTTAATGGATTAATAGCCAATAAAGCATGTCCATTTGGGCAAGGATGATCCAACAGTGTAAGCTTAGGTGGATTTTTCAAAGATCCAGACCTAATGAGGTGTTGAAACATGTCCTAAGGGTAATAATCACATTTTAAATTAATAAATAGAATGGCATGGAATTTACATGTAGATAAAACAAATAGATATTTTGGTGATTGAGTCATACTTATCACAGCCATTGGGTCTCAAAGTTAGTTGGATAAGGAATATTCCTTTGGTAACTAAGATTTATAATATTTTGAGAAGGACTATTATTTTATAAATGCATGTGTATCTTATAAAGCATGTGGCATATAGGTGAGTCATAGTTAAATAGTGTGATTGGTTCTAAAGAATTTGTAAAGGATACTTATCTATGAAACTTGTCCAGTTTCATGTTGACAAGGAATGACTGGCATACCTCATGAAATGTATATATAAAGAGGTATTATCCATTGTGAATAGGGGGGAGTTCTTAGAGCTAAAATTACTTTGTAAACTTGGAGCAAGAATTACAAGCAAGGAATTCTATAAAGTTTGTCCAATATTTTTTTATGTGTTTGATATCATTGTTGTTTCCTTAGCTATCTTATTTGATATTTATATTTGAATTTTTTTTTATGGATCCTATATGTACACATTCTAATGTAGAGTTGTCAATTTATGCTTATGGTAGGTTAATTGAAATATATTAGGTTTATTTCATTCTCTTTTGATTTTATTCAAGATGTGCAGAAGTTATTTTCCTATGGAAGTGAACCTTTGAAGAGCCTGATTTCTTATTTGCATTACCTTTCCTTAGACATTTTCCTGATATATAATAGGATCTATGCCTAAGCAATTTCATGTTATATATTAGTTTAGTGCATGTCTTGATCAAATTTAAGATATATCATAATGTTTAGATTGAAGACCAAAAACACCTTCTTTATACCATACCCTCCCTTTTTCTCCTTTTTGATCAAATCACTTTAGTTTATATTGTCATTATAAATATCCATATTAGCTTAGGGTTTAGACTTTAGATTTTAGACATCATTCATTGGACTTAGTTTAGATCACTTTCATCTTTAAAAAGATTTAGTACCACTATTATTCCAAATAACCATTTACATGTTAATTTTGTGAAATAGTCATTTATCTTAGCTGCTACGCCACTACAGATCTTAGGAAGATCACAACCAATAACTCATGTAATGGATTCTTTGAATCTAGAAATGAGAATCATTTCTTAAACACTATATGAACCTAATGATACATATAGGTACATAAATAAACCAAAAAACAAAACCTTTTTCCATGAATATCTATCCCATATTCCCCTTCAAATATCCTGAATAGATATTGGTCCCATGTAGACTATACAATGAGATATGAGTGGAAGTTGGTGGCCTTCGAGCTCTGTGGCAAGCATTTTGTGATCCTAAAGTGTTAAGGGTTTTTCATAGATTTAGGATCCTAAATATCACTATTTAATATAAGGTATTATATGTATAGGGGTTCCCAATTGACCCTAAGATCACTAGATCTAATTCACCTTACCATGTGAGATATGAGTGTTTGAGTTGGAAGCTCGACATGGCTACTTATGGTAGTGGAGCTCGAGAGGGGTTTCAAGACCAAATGTGACTATTTATTTGTATTCATCTAATCCAAATACATCCTAAAATATCCATATCAACATCATACACCTTATTATGACTTAAATATTCTTTGGGGTGGTTTGGATTTGCCACTAAGGTGAGGATGGGGTTTTGAGGGTTAAGGGTAACTTTAGGTCTTATAGACTCAGACTAGGTTTTATAAATTTAAGGAACCTATAGGTGTGTTTTTGTATTAAAATTTACTTAAAAACAATTATCTATCTTGTGTCTACCTTATACATATTCCCTCAATTAGATTTATCATCATCTCAGTCTCTTTCTCATGTAGGCCTATGAAGAGTCTCATTACTAGCTTGAATGCTTGAGTGAGCTATATTAGGGGCCTAGGTAGGACCTATTCCTTACCCTATTTACTATAGGTATGATATATGGGGATCATGTAACAATGTTTTCAATGTATAACCATATCCTTTGGGACTTGACCTCCCCTATCTCTATTAACAAATCTTACCTACAAAGTCATACATTAAATTTTAAGTGTCCTAGATCTATCCTAGACCAAGCAGTTATTTAAGCTTGATTATGTATTTAATTGTATTAAGAGGAATGAGTTACATACAAAGGATATGATATAAACATTTTTTGTTATACCATTTACATTAGCTAGTCATTTTGACTAGTTAGCCAGATTTGAATGTATTTAGGCCACTATTCATGCCTAAGTGAGCTTACTTGTTCATATTTTCAAAATTTTTACCTCTCAAGGCCATGAAATATATACCATTCCTCCTTATATGAGTTATATATTCCATATGGTTATAAAATATTACATTTAATTTTGGATATATACTATCAATAGTATTATAGGTAGATGGTTTAGATGTGTTGACTATCAAAAGGGCCTTAAACAAGCCCCTGAGCAAAATAAATGCTCCTATACTTTTTTTGAGGCCTAATTGGCCTTTCATAAATATAAATTCAACTTAATAAGATGATATTACTTGTAACATATATCCCTTCCTTTGATTGTATAGGTTCAATAGTATGGTGATCTAGGAGAACCTTTTAGAGACTGGGATTGAGTAAGCCTTCAAAATCTAATCATACCTTCCCAATCTTACCCAATCCTAAATAATTGAGACTATGTAGTAGGTTTTAACTTGTAGATTATGGTAATAGGACCCTCTGTATCTTTAACTTGGAACTTATAACCTATTATGAGGTGAATATCCTTGATGAGACCATTAAATAATAGAGGTTCTCTGGGAGATGCCAAGAGATTTGTTGACCCATGTTTCAAACCAATTAAAGGGACCTTAGACACATTTATTCACATAATAAACAAGGTAAGGAATGTAGGGTTCATAAATTAGACATATGAAGGGAAGATTTAAAACCTAGGCTTTTATAAAAACCTTAACTTCTGCTATTGAATATTAAACTTTGATAAATAAGTCTATGAAGGTGTTGAGAAGATAGTTAATAGTCCTTTGGCCTTGAGATCCATAATTTAGTATGGTTATTTTGAGAAGGGGATTATTCTTCATGATTATAACAATTTTAATACCTATTATGGTGTCTTGATAACTTCTAATAGACATCACCATCGAACACTCAATTTATATCTATTTTGAAAATCAACTACATAGTCACACTCATTTGAAGGCAAAACATTAAGAGAGTTTAAGGTCCATATGACCAATCCACTTGAGATAAAGAGGAAATAGTATCAAAATAAGTCTAGGGACCCATAATCAAACCTAAAACCACTATCCATTCTCAAATATATGCATTGGAGGCTCTTACTTATAAGGAAACATGGTCTATGGTCTATAGCTTGTGATAATTTCGATGTTTGTTACTCACATAGGTTTAAAAATGTGAAATAGGGATGGATAAGGAAATGTAATGACCCTAAGGACATATATAAGACATGTATAATCATTATTTTCATCAAATAGGCCAATAATGGACTAAAACCATTTCATTTTTGACCCTACATGGAGGTAGAAGGCTAGTTTGACTTCCTTAAGTTCTTAAACTTTGTTTATAAATCATAGATAATTATTATACAAACCAATGACAAGGTTAAAAATTCCATTAGATCCCCTTCCTCTAGACAAGAGCTTAGGTCACCATTTTCTCTCTCTTGTCTATATTATACATGAACTTGAGGTGTTATACATGGCTACCAAAGAGGACAATGGGAAGGAGGGGTCAATTTTATCTTTATTTTCTTGAATCTCCTTGGGTTATCTCACTTGATTCCTATATTTAATACCCTCTACGTATACCTAGATCTTTTTGACCATGTTTATACTATATAAATATGTAATTGCTTAAAAACACTTGCAAACACTAGTTTCCTAAATTTTATTATATTTGTAGAGGTTAAAATGTTGTTGGTGGGTAGGAGGTAAAATATGGGTAAAAATGCATTTTAAAACATGAATTATATATGTGGAAGATGAAGAGCCATTTTTTCCCATGTGTGGGCCCCTTTAGTGGACAAATAAAATCCTTTAACTTGTGAAAAGACACCCTTGGCATATGACATGGTTTGATCATGGAATTATGGTAATCATGGGGACATTTAAGGGCATGATTGATGGTATTATGGGAATTTTAAGGTCAAAATATCATCATTATAAGATTAAACATCCCCTTTTGAAAGCAATAGATGTGTTCTCAAGTGAAGGTTCAAAAGAGGTGACCCTAATATCATTTAAAGGACCTCAAAACATGCTAAGAAATAAAAATAAGGTTGCTTCACATTTGTTATAACATTATTTAACCCTTATGATATCACCATACTTTGCAAGATCTTAACTTACTAGATGGATTCATGATGGGTCATAAGATACAACATTGGGTCATATTCATTATGAGTAAAATTGGACCATTAATACCACCCTAAGGCATATTATGGATCTTTATACATAACTAATTACAAGGAAATAATTTGACATAATCTAAATAGGGTGTAGAAGACAACTACCATGGTATTCCTTGACATGACAAAACACTTGAACCTACTACCTTAACATGATTACTAATGATCTTTCTTTTAGACTACCTTGACACTTCAAGAGATATGAAAATGGTGACCATAGGTGAGCTTGGGTATTCAAGACATAGATTGACTACTTTTTAGACCTGAGGGTAGAAATATGTCAAAAAAATTTCCACCATCCTTGTTCTCAATCAAAGATTCCACTAAATACATAGATGATATTTTCAACTCCACCATTTTCAACCATCAATACACCAAATATTGAACTTTGTGGGATGACATTGATATAGTATATTCCCACACTCAGTAGGAAAGCATAACACGTACACAAAAATAATTAGTGGAAAGTCTACTTTTGATCAAATGATAAGGACTATATTTTGTGATGGCTAAGCCTGAAGTGATGCCATGAATATACCTAATATGGGGTCTCTTCACTAGAAAGATAGTAGGGGACAGGTAATTGCACCATCTAGAACATAATAACATAATGGCCTACATCTTAAGAGATGCATTACAAAGGTATTTATCTTTTCTAGTTATAGATGACACTTATAATTTACATAGGTGGTAGGGTGGAAAGAAAATAGTTCAATTAACAAAACATTGAGTAAGTGGCTTATTCTAGGGAAATTATCATCCCATAGGATAAGGAACCCTATAACCAAGTTTAGTATGGGGGTTCACATTGGGATGACACCCCTAAATAGATTGTATGGTTTCCCTAGCATCCATTTTTTTCAACTAGAATGGGTTCCATCAATTTATATGACAATCAATCTAGACTTGACCTTCACCTTAGGGAGATAATCAATGTCAAACTAAGATAACAAGTTTTACACAAAGATAAGTGCCTTATTGGTCACCACTTATATATAATGTCATACCTCTTGGATGCTATGATGGGAATAATATATATGCACTATGAGTCACTCTAGGATTTGGCTTTAGATTGCATCAAAAATCACATTTATGATTATTATTCATTCATTCACATGTATGCATTTTTCAATAATATCACTAACATTACAAAGGATGTGCACCCATAGGCATGGTAGGTAATTTTTGAATCCCCAATACCCATGGTATCCAAGTTAATTACATACTGATTACCACCATATGGTGACAATTGGTTATACCTAGATTGCATAGTGATTATGGTCATTAGAAATAAAGTTAACCCCTTAAATCTTCCAAAGTAAATGCTAAATAAGCTAGTAGAATAAGAGATAAAATTTCAATTATAGTAGAGTTTAGACATGGATTTGAGAAATAATAAGATTACCATCTATGGATCTCATATGATGATAGGCTAAATGTGCTACACAATTCAAATTCACTTTGGAGAAGTGGGAAAAATGAGAATGTACTATTTATTTCTCACCTTGCCTTATAGGGATTGGGATCCCATGGTAGGATTCAAAAGAATATGAAGGGTCTTAGTATTCCATACCAATATGAGACCTATGATCATGACTTACTATTCTAGAATGCCAAGGATGATGTCCAAGTCTTTGCAAGGGAATAAAATAAAGGATTGAGGGAAGAAAATTCAAATATCATACAAGGATGACCTTTTATCTCTATTGCATATGAATGAATTAGGATCCCACCCCAAAGAGGATGGGTTGCCTCAGATTTTTAGATTAGCAGGCCTCTACAACCATTAGCAGAATAATGATAGCCTTCTCAAGAAGCTTTCTATACATTGAAGGCTATAAATAAAGAGCTTGGAACAATTAAAGATGGACTTAGAGGAGATCAAGGAGATCCAATTTTACTTATCTCATCATATTCAGAGGGAATAGACCATCCAACTCCTCCACCTATGAAATAACTTACAAGTGTGGAGGTTTCATTTGAACCAATTCAAGAGGCCTCCCCCATAATTGAGAAGACTACAATTTTTTATAGGAGGAAATCAAGGTCCCATCTTCTTCTAAAGGACATAGCTATTGAGGAAAAACTAAAAAGAAATCCCTTAGCTCAATAAGAGGCTACTAAAGGAAATTCTATCAGTGATGAAAGAGGTCTAGATGAAGAGGAGGACATGAAAAGAGAAAAATTCCTTAGCCTCCAAGACATTAAATGAAAGGCACCTCTATATGGAAATCAATCAGGTATGGAGAAAACACCTTTTATATCTTCTACTCCAATTTCCTCTTTTTCTTCCCTTCCTAAATTTGATTCTATTCCTCTTTATCCCATTTCTAAATCACCCATAGTCACTCTTACAGTAGAGGATGTCTTCTTTACCCATTTTATCTCCATTTTACCAATTATTTCCACTCCACTAGATATATTCACATCTTCAATGACCTCCACTAATTCTGTAGCTACATTTGATACTACCCTAACACCCCCTAAATCTAAAATTAATTCTTCCAAAAAAGTCAAGGGAGCATTGACAAGTTACCAACTTCATGTATCATCCACTCAAATAGATTTTCCAATGCCTTCATACAAATATTCTCAATGCACCATTGTGAGATCTTTAGAGAAATATATAAAGAATAAAATAGTATACACTGTCATCCCACTACCTCAACATGGGGGAGTGGACTGGTCTAAAATAATGTGTCTTCCCTTCCCAACCAAGTACTTGAAGAATTTTTGAAGTGATAATATGAAGAAACATTGGTTGAGACTATATCCAATGACAATCAACTAATTAAACCATACCAATAGGTCATCCCTTAGTGGGTAGCTAATTTAGGGTCAAAGGCTTCCCAAAATCAAAACCTCAAAATCATAGAGTTGCTTATAGTGAGTTCCATATTTAATAAATCTATAGGGAGTGTCTAGAGAGTAAGAAAGAGATCATTTTAATATAATATTAGGAGAGGGATTATTCTAGAAGATATACAAGAGTACCTTATCTAAAATAAAGAACAATAAATTAGGGTAGTCCCCATATGTGGAGGACTGCAAGTCTCATCTTGAGACACATAAGGATGCCTTGATGGAGCTACATAAGGGAACATAAATGGATAGAAAAGAGCTTGAGAATGAATTAGATCAAATAAAAGAACAAAATTTTCAAGATTTGGAGAAAATAAAGGAACAACAGTAGATGTTTCACATTCCTCCTAAAATTAAAAATGAAGTCTAAAATGCTACCTCTAGATTGTACAATATTCTTGAAGCCATTACTATAATGAGGGTAGATTTGACCCCTCATTTAGTTGAGACTCAAAAATTATTTAATTATTTAAAATATGATGATTATAATTTAAAAATACTTATTCTTTATATAGCTAATAAGGCATACAACCACCTTGACCTGATGACACCACTAGAGGATTCAAATGTTCTTAACTTGGTAGTCATAAGGATTCACAAAGCTTGGGATTAGATCATGGCATATATGATAGTAATGCCTAAGTATTACAAACATGAATCTCTCATTTTTTATATCTTGGGAGACCTAAAGATCTCATAAATAAGATACTTAGTAGTTAGGATTATAAACATAATAAATTTTGATCAACTTCTTTAGTAGACTTCTGCCAACTTCAAGTAAAGTATTCAGGGACTTTCATTGGAAGAGATTGAGTCCAAGCTGATTTTTGCAAAGAAGAAGGTGATAGAGGTGGAATTTTTGGGAGTAAAATTTAAAAATTAAAAATAATTGACCATGCAAGGCTCTTAGAACAAGTAAAAAGGCTGCGTAGACCTCCATTATTAAACATGGATATTATTTGGTATCAACATGATTTGAGGACAAGCACTTTCATGTTTTGTAAGAGAAGAATTAAGATGGCACTTAAACTTCTAATTAAATCCCAGCTTCCACCTCAATGCCTCCAATAGTTAGTAGCACCATGCCCACATCTAGCCAGCTTTGAGTTGAAGGCTAATTTTATACACATACATGTAAAAAGAAGTAATTAGTGTAATCATAGTTTAATTATATTTAAAATTAAAAATGTAAAATTTATGTGGACTATTTATGAGAATGCACATGTTGCATTACTTTTTACAGGTTGATTTATGTTTAGACATAGTGATAGTGAACTATAAACATGCATACATGCAATTTTGAGACTAAAATTAGAACTGAGGTTCAAATTACAATGTAACTATGACTTTTCATGAAATTGGATGATGAGACGATCCCTCCCAAAGTCTATTTATAAATGTATAACACTCAATCCAAAGGGTTGGAATAATTTTTATCAACATAGGAATAAAAAAATTGATGATCTTGAAACTGTGTCGATGCTTTTTCCTCCCATCTATGTGTTATTACGATTTTATTTTCTTGGATGTGTTAACTCAATAATTTTAAGTGTACATAATAAATAGATAATTATAATTATTGTTATTGATATATGCTCATTCTAGATGTGTAAAATCTATTAAAATTTCATAGTTTTCATCTATCAAAGTAATTGATTAAAATTGTGTTAACATTCTGAGGTGTGTAGGAGTGTTTTATTTTTAGTATAGTAATCTAAGTGTAAGCTACATCTTCCATAGACACATTCTTGATCCAAGCTAAAATCTCTTAAATAATGTTATGAAATAGAAACTCTAAGAGGATAACTCATGCCCTGGAGTGGATCTTATCTCCATTGAGATCCTAAAATGTTATAGGTCACCTTGTAAAATTATGGAGTGTGTATAAAATCCACATCAATGGGTTTTCTAGCTAGATACCTTGAACATGTAGATGATTAGAATTTTATTTCAAGGTGTCTCCTAGGAAATACCTCGAAGGGCCTTATATTACTTTCAAGGGGTCTACTAGTAGATACCTTGAGCATGGACATGATTGCAATTTTCTTTCAAGGTATCTCCTAGGAGATAACTTGAAGGGCCTTGTAGTATTAGTTCAAGGGTACCCTTATGCATGTTAAAAGGTATATACTAAGAGATACCTTAAATTTAATATTTAAATTACTACAATGACCTTCAAAGTATCTTATAGGATATACCTTGAAGGGTCTTGTATTACCTTCAAGGGTTTTTCTAGTACATACCTTGAACATGCACACAATTGGAATTTTATTTCAAGGTATCTCCTGATACCTTTAAGGAAATTTTAATACCCTAAATGTTAATTGCAAAGGTTATTGTAAGGGATTTGATATAACCATGACATGTGAGGGTTTGTAAATTTATGGTTATATGAGTTAATGTCTATAGATATTCATAAATAATACACAAAACACCTAAAGTAAAAATGTAATTTCTATCATTAATGGTGAATTGATTATTTTAATACTTGTTTGAACATTGATTATTTGTTAATACAAAAAAATTGGGAAATATAAAGATAGAAGTAATAGTCATAAAGGGTAGTTAATACCAAATCTAGGGTTCAAAGGATAAAGTATCTTTCAAATGGGTGATTGATCTCTATCACAAATCAACTAATCAAGTATGACTAGAAATATATATAACAGTGTATCTCATCTCATGTGTCAACAACCATTGATCTATACTAATAGATTTGAAAATATACCACATTAGCATGCCTTGTGCCTAATATAAATGCACATCAACTACAAAGATAACTCAATAAAGAATTTAAAAGGAAATCAATATGCATGAATACTATAAAGTCAACTCATTGAGAACCAATTTTACATTTCACACTTATAACAATTCAAATATCTAAGCTTAAAATAAAGTACTAAATTTACCCAAGTATAGATATTTGACAATCCACACTTCATATACTCTTTGATGAATCATCTAGGGTATGTGATGTAATTAAGTTATCTCAACTTATCATGACTCTATCTAATGCACATAAAGAAGAAATGGACATTAGTCTTACACTCTAACAAATAAAATTTCATGATCATGAAGCATTTAAATTTGTCTAAACTATTGAGAAGAATATTTTCCTTTTGGACCCTATACAAAAAGTGCAACCTATGACTCTTGTATTACCACACTGGTTTCATAATTCATATGTCAATTGAATAATATGCTTGTTGAATTTCAATGATATGGCAGGTTATTCAACCATTCCTCACCTAGTAAAATGATGTCAACATCTATCTTTCCTTAGATGTGACTATTATGATTAATACACTAGCAATAGCTAGATCAATCAGGATGCCCATACACAGAGACTCTCTCACCCCTTATAAATCAGAGGCACCTCTATTGCTTTAGGAAGTCTAAGACACATATGTCTATGGATCCTATAGCATACCCATAAAATACATATTAGATGAAACTATTTGCATTATGGATGAATGCATAATCCATCAATTTTAATAGACCACTCAGTCTACAAACCAAGCCACTAAGGTAGGGATTTTTTAGCAATGAATCCTCATTAATCTTTAAATATTTTATTTTTCAAATTTGGAATTTGGTAATTTTTATGAGTAACTGACAGGGCAAGATCACTTAAATTTTTAGGGTCAAAGTTAATTTCAAGGATAGGTTCACCTACATTTGAATATAAATTTACTCATATAAATGTAATTTATCAATACCTCAAAAGCCAATCCAAAGGAATTTTCCACATATCATTGGGTGATTTTAGTATTTTTTTTGGTGGTTTGTATTTCAAGTCCCAAGAGGACTTCAAGAATCAACAATTCCCAACAAGGTATGTAATGATTTTTTATAATATAATTTTTTACTATTTTTTAATTATAATTCCATTTATTGATCTTTAAGTTCCATCATAATAATTAAACATGACGGAATTTAACAATAGCCTACATGCATTTGATGACATCTTGTAAATGTGGGCCCTTGATGGTAGCCTATAAAATACTGACTATAAATTGTCAGCATTTGATGATAACATATGGGTGGATGATGGTAGGCTATGGGTAGATGATGGTAGGCTACTTGTAGGTGGATGATGGTAGGCTATTGGTGTCCACCCACAAAATATTGATGCCTACCTATAGACTATTGGTACCCATTTTTAGGCTATCATTACCCACCTAGAGACTATTTTTGTTTCCCTATAGACTATTGGCACCTACTTATAAATTGCCAATGTATACCCATAGACTACCAACATCTATTGGTAGTCTATGGGTGGGCACGAGTAGTATACGAAAGGGCATTGGTAGTATATGAGAGGGTTATAATAGTCTATAGGTAGGTGTTAATTATCTATAGTCAAATATTAGTAGGCTGTAGTCAAGTGCTCATAGGCTACCATCATTCAACCACATTCTATCATTAAACACTGATAAACTTCAGTCAAAAACTAGTAGGCTACCATCGACTACCCATACTCATACGATACCATTTGATGCCTACAGGTTACCATCAAATGCCTTTATGTCTATATTTCTTGGGCATTTGTCTACATTTGCATAAGATTCAAAGAAAACTGGTAGGCCTTGTATAATTTTCCATATGGCATTACATGATTTGCATATGAAAAGATATGCTTTCTAAATTGTTTCACCACCACTACAAATTTGATTTACCTTTGGATCTCCATGGATTTTTTTATGGATCACTATAATGAACCTTTCACTAAGGGTGTCATTGACATCACAAAGGATGATTCATCATAGTGAGTCATTCAATTGGTCTGAGTTCTTTATGCAAGATCTCATAACCAACATTAAAAAGGTTCACATGACTACCAAACAAAATTTATAGTATCAATTTCTCAATTTTCTACTTTGATTCACATAATGGAAGTCCCTATCAGGAGAAGTACATCTAAACTCTGACTATTGGCCTACACAATAGTTTTAAAATCTAATCTAGACAAAGGAAAAGGGAACCCTTGATCACCAAGCCATGTTTTCTCAATGGTGGGAGGAAAGATTGGATCTCATCACAACACATCCCTAAGTCCCACCTAATGTCATGTTGTCTTTTTCTTCTACTTTTTGCTTTCCTATCTAGTCTCTATGCTCTTCTCTTCTTCTAACTACTATTGCATCAAAAAGATATGAGATGCTTATTTATTTTTATACAAATTATTACCTTTTTATATTTACTATTTGGATTCTCACCTACCATGTTATTTACCTCCAAAACTCTAAATGGTCCACATAATTAAAATTTGAACATATTTTGAATTTAATTCATTCAAATAGTCCTATTGTGGAAGTCTGTAGTTGATTGGGTAGGTGAAAATAAGGGTAAGGATATCATATTTTAACACTCCCCTTTATCCCTAAAATTATTATAATTATTTGATAAACCTCTTTTAACCACTAAAACATTATTTTAATTTCTCTTTACCTATCCATATGCTTATGCATCTCTTCTATTCAAGTCCAAAGCTTCCTTGTTGAAATTGGTAGCTGAACTATCAAAGTCCATAACTTGACTATTGAAGTCTATAGCTAGACTATCAAAGTTCATAGCTACCTTATTGAAGTCTATAGTTGGACTATTAGAATTTTGTGTTATCTTATTGGAGTATGGAGCTGGCCTATTGGAGTCCAGAGCTGGCCTGTTGGAATCTAGAACTGGGCTATTGGATATCACATTTTAACACTCCCATTATCCCTAACCTTATTATAATTATTTTATGAACCTATTTCAACCAATAAAACATCCTTGTAACTTATCTTTACTTATTCATATGATTTTTCATCTATTTTATTCAAGTCTAGTGCTTTTTTGTTGAATTCGATAGTTAGATTGTTTAAGTCCATAACCGGACTATTGAATTCCATAACTAGACTATCAAAGTCCATAAATACCTATTTAAGTCTATATTTATACCATTAAAGTCCAAATATAGCTTACTGGAGTTTTTAGCTAGCCTAATAGAGTTTAAAGTTGACCTATTAGAGTCCAAAGTTGGCCTATTAGAGTATGGAACTATCCTGTTTGAGTTTGGATCTAGCTTGTTAGAGTATGCAACCAATAAAAAACCTTGTAGGCCTAATGTTTCTATATTAATTACCCCTAAAATTCTTCTAAATTTCATGAAATTTTCTTTTGATAATGGTTATTAAATGAAAATATCAAGTCCTATGACCCACTTGACTCCTATGACATATTATCATTTTAGTAGGTCAACTAACTCCCAAAGTTATCTTGCCTAATGACTCTCTCTCTTGCCTTTGGGAGTCTATCTATATGGTTAAGAAGTATACTTTTAGATTTTTGGTGATTATTTATAGATCATACACATACAAAACTATAATAAAAATATCACCTTTCCTCATTTTCATATAGAATGTGATCTCACTAGTGCTTTTGATAAAGTTGTTGCTCAATAAGTAAAAGTCTATATGGTTGTACCAAGCTCTTGGGGCTTGCTTGAGACAATACATTAATACCTTATTCATCCTATATACCTTGTTCTCATGATTGATAATCTCATATCTAGGTAGTTATCCCTCATAAACCTATTCTTCTAGTACTCCATTTAAGAAGGCTAACTTGACACCCATTTGATACACATTCCACTTATGTTGAGTAGTAATGGATATGATTGTCCTTACCATTTCTACAATTTATATAGGTGAAAACATCTGATCAATGTAGTCACATCCAAAATATTAAAATATTAAAAAATTAATGAACCTTATCCCTATACTATTATAATAATGTGAACTTCATCCAAATGGTTTGGAATAATCCATTTTATTTGAAATATAAAATAAGTCCAAAATATTCAAAATAGTCCAATTTATTAGAAATGATATGTGCCCAAATGGTTTGAAATAGTCCATTTTTTGGGGAATATCTAAAAAATCTTCTTGGAGAAAAATTTCTCCACTCCACTTTAGTGGGTATATATCCAAATTATTCAAAATAGTCTAATTTATATAAAATGATTTGTGCCCAAATGGTTTGAAATAGTCTAACTTTTTTAGAATATAGAAAAATTATTATTGGGGATTTTTTTTCCACTACATTTTAGTGGGTATAAGTCCAACTTATTCAAAATATTCCAATCTATTTTAAATGATTTGTGCCCAAATGGTTTGAAATACTCCAATTTATTTAGAATATAAAATAATTTGGAAACATTTTTTTCACTCCACTTTAGTGGATATAAATCCAAATTATTTTAAAAAGTCCAATTTATTCAAAATTATTTGTGCCCAAATGGTTTGAAATAGTCCAATTTTTTTTGAGTATATAAAAAATATTTTTGGAGAAAACTTTCTCCACTCCACTTTATTGGGTATAAGTTAGAATTATTCAAAATAGTCCAATTTATTTAAAATGATATGTGTTGAAATGGTTTGAAACAATCCAATTTATTTAGAATATTGAAAGATTAATTTTGGAGAAAATTTTCTCCACTCCATTTTTGTGGGTATAAGTCCAAATTATTCATAATATTCCTTGGAGTATTGCACCATGAGTTAATGAGTGGGACTAGGTTGTGTTGGGGGAATGGGAAATACTGGGATGACGAATGGAGGGAATGAATTTGGTGATAATGCAAGTGACATTATTTTATCTTATGTGGAATATGTAAAGATGGTTAGATTTAGGTAGGTAGAACCTATATTTGAGAGGTTGTGAGTCCTAATTGAATAAAATTAGGAATTATAGGCCCAAAATAAGTAACTCCAAAATAAAGATAAATAATAGAAAAAAGAGATGGGAAGGAGAAAGAGTATATTAAAAAAAATAAACACCAACATAATGGGACTTATTCATAGGATTAAGGGGGAGGGTTTCTCAAAGGGTAAACAACTAAAGGAGAACAAAAGGGGGAATTGAATATTGAAACACTAATAAAAACACTAAAAAATACTATAGAAATAAAGAGGAAAGAGATATTCAGGTCTACAAATGTGCTGCTATGATAAATTTTGGTGGCATCCTCCTTTTAATTTTTTGTCTCTTCACATTCCTTAGCTCTTTTTGATCTATTATCCTAGTTGTATTAAATTTTTATTTTCTCTACATTATTTTTATTAAAAATTTCTTCATATTCATTATTTCCTCTCACACTAGAATATATAAAATATGTAGGGTTTATATCATCCACTTGAAGGACTCTGTTCACACTCTTTGATGTTTGAGACCCTCTATTTTTTGGATAATTTTCCCTACGTGCCTCTTAATATTTTTTCTAGAACTAAAAAGCTTACTTGTCTCTCCCTAAATAGAATGTTTTATATTTAAGATTGTATCCAAATTTTATTTAGAGTATTTAGTGTGGGCATAGCCTCTTTCTGGTCTATATCCCACTCTTATTTTTTCCATTGATGATTAGGGCCCATTGGAATAAGGGGATATTGAGTAGATTAGCCATGAGGTCCTAAAATGACTTTTTAGTTCCATGATTAACCATTATTATTTTCTTGGATTAAATTTGGTGGAGGTTCAAGTCTTTTGAAGGATTCTTGTTGGGTTACTACATCATATGGAAGTTGCCATATAATAGTGATGAGGTCTATTGCCTCATCCTCTTCTGAATACTCTTCTGAGTTATATTGTCCTTTGTCATATAAATGTACTAAATTCTCATATTTAGGAAGATCATCAATATCTGAAGCCCATACATAAAATTATATTCTAAACTTCCAAAAATCATGGATTATTTCTTCAATCCACCCTTTAATAGCCATTTCATTCTTCCCATAAGGATTTATATTGTAGGTGTTGAGTATGATCCCAATTTGAGCACTTGATTATTTGTGCTAGATTTAGTTTATTTTTTAATTTATGTGTTTAAGAATGTTAATTAATTCATGTCCTAAATTATTTTTTGGGTTAATTTTGGACACTTTAAGGGAATTTTCTAAGTTTTGGTTAAGTCTATTTCACTATCTAAGTACTCAAATGAGTTCCCAAGTTGTAGGGAACATTTTATAAGTTATATTAAATAAATTTAAGAGTATTTTAATCAATATTATATTATATAGGGATTGTGGGATGCCACTTTTTCATAATTATAGATTATGGTAATCAACTGATAGTGGCTTCTTATATGATGACCACAAAGATATATATTAGTGTTAGTGGTAGTCTTAGTTTTCTCTTGAGTTATTTTAGTTACTTTCAGTTGTCTTATATTCTAATTTTAGAATTATATTTAGAGATTACTTAGTTTTCAATTAAATTTATTTATTTAGTTTTTTACTTTATGTTTTTCTTGAAATAACTTGTCATGCCAGTTTCTTATAATTGGATAATTTTAGTCATAATTATTAATAAATAACTATACATAGAACAATGTGGGAAATAAATCCTTTGAGATTTTTTTTGTTTCATATTTTATCTCTTATTTTTCTATAGGTATTTACAAAGGAATACCAACAAGCAAATATTTTCAATTTTGAAGTTATTCAATACTATTTTTTGTCAACAATCACACTTACAACACAACTAGATTAACATATAGTAATTTTGTGATAGATTAGTTGATATTTCAATTTTATATTAAATAATAGCTTATTTTTACTCACACAATACATTAAAAACCTTTATTAAGAGGGCATGAACTAAGATTTATTTTGTGAAAGGTCTCCCAAGGTTTGGTAGTAGGGCATATGAACTTGAGAGTATTCTCTAACCTCTAAGATATAGAGTGAATAGGGATGATTGGGATCATACTCAAATGGGATCTTGTGTGTTTCAATTTTAGGTTAGGGCTCACAGAAAAAATTTCATGTATTTTAATGAGGTTAAGAAATTTTTAAAATAGGATTTGGCTATCATATTCCCACATGTCTTTGTTAATTTATAGCTTGAGATGTGTTAGTTATTTTCATAGGATTTGGTGTGTCTTTCACAAGGTGATGTCATAAATGGTTTCTTGAAGAGTATAAAAACAATATCTTCTTCCCTAATCCATACACAAAGTTGTGTAATTCATATACTTAAGATACTCTAAGGTGAAAAACCTACTAGATATGTATTTGGGTTATTATTTTAAAACTCTATTGACATATCCACAAATCTTGATGAATGTGAAGTTCTCAGTGAAGTACTAGTCCAATTTTATTATAATATATAATATTTTATCCCCTTGGGGAGGGAATTTATATAGGCATTTCAATTCTATAAATTCAACAATGGGAGATAATAATTGACTCACAAAATTATTGAAGGGATTTGCTGTAAACAAGATATGAACCCATTCTAATCAATGGCTATTAATTCCAAAATAGTGTAATTGGGCCAGTTATAATAGAATATTAGGTAATACAAGTATGCAGGGTATCTAAAAATTATGTGGGTGGATAATTAAGATATTTCAAAGTACATATGATTAGACAACATTGTAAAAAACTCATAATTGATAAAGGAATAATACCTCAAATGCTTGACTCCATTCATTATGAAAATCTACTCAAGGTAAATATTTATCACTATCAAGTAAATAAACTAATATAGCAATGTTCATGAGGTTTCTTACATCATATTTGAAAATTGTGTATCCCATATGGAGTTTTGGTGCTTTTGATAAGAAATCCTTCATCTCAATATTTGAAACTTACATTTGGTTAAAGATTCCAATCTAATGATTTATTATTTTTTTAATTATCACTCAAAACATGATTATAATCTTAGTGATTGCCAACATTTCCCAATAGATTTAAATGAGACTTCATAAATTATATTCCATTTCAGTATTTTAATATGCCTCATATCCATATCATATTTTTTATCATAAACCACTATTAGCTCATAGCAAGGATGGATAATAAGGAACATTATTTTGGATAAAATGATTGATTAGGTCGTATGGATAACAATGTCACTAGAATGGTTGTTTAAATTCACATAACTTGTCACTCTTAAGGAATTGGTGGATCCCTTTATCAATATAGGATCATATATCTTATCAAAAATATCTATAATAGACTCATCCTTGAAAATTACCCCAAAATTTTATTCCATTAGACCATTAAGGTTTTTATACTGAGTTATGGTAGTGGGTCCCACTTAGGGAAACTCCATCAACTAAGGTGATTCTTATCTAACAACTTAAGGAACAAGAGGTGTAAGTGTTACTTGGGATAATCTCTCTTAAATATATACATGAATTAATGATGTAATTACCCCTAATTTTTTATTTTCTCTATTCCTCATTAAATTATAGACCTCTATGGATTCTTGGTTAACACTTGGATTTTGATCTATCTTTTCCATCATTTATATCTAACACTATGGGTACTTTCCTTTGGTAGTTTCTCTGTTGTTTTAGAAAATTTATTGCATAATAAAATTCTTCATGTAAATTAGTAGAATATATCATTTATGTCCTTAAATACTTATTGACATTTATATGTTTTACATTTGCACTCATATGTCCATATCTGAACTTGAAGGCCCCTACTTATTATTTTTAATTGATGTTGCAACTCAGTGGGTGTAAAGTTGGTGAGTCATCCCTTGGACTACCTAAGTTTTCCAAGTGTTTTTTGGGAACATATTTCACAATAATAAATAAAAATAGATGTGGTATCCACCAATTATTTACATAAATAGTGTGACATTCTTAGCAATACATCCCTATTAGCACCTAGATAATATGCATTTGGTCACTCTTTATCCTTATATTTTAGTAATGTTGTTCCATAATGCAACCATGAGACTACTATTTTTAGAATTCATGATATAAACACTTCCAATATTCTTAGAGATTTTAAAAAATAGTTCATGGCATTCACCAATTTCCATATCATCTTCCACTCAAAATTAGGCAAGAGGAATCATATTTACTCAATAATTGCATATATAGACATAAATACATCAAACATGGAGAAAAAACATAATATAATATTTAAATATATACATGGGGAAAATATTACCTTTTGAGGGTAATTTTTCAAATGCATCATATCAATTGGGACATGCAAAAGTTATCTAGTAAGTTTGGTCAGCTCAAATGCATTGATTTGTTTACAATTCGTAATCTAATATGGCCCACTCTATATAGTGTCAAAATTGGAATTCTTTATAGGTTTTAATCTATCCTCTCACTTTTGAGGATTAGGCCCCATTCTTTGAAATCTTAAATAATTTCCCTCTTATTAAACCATATATTACCTTATGATAGTGTTAGTGGAAACTACCCTTATAAATTTATCCTCTCTTCCAATTGGATAAGCTCTATAATTATGACTATCATGGAATCATTATTTTCCATTTCTAAACTATGATTAAAATCCAATATAGTGAGATCTATGGATGGAATAAATGATTTTTTTTCCATAAACCATAACATATGGGGATTCACCAATTGATTTATTGGATGTGATTCTATCAACCTAAAGGGCCCTTATTAGATTGGTATGCCACTACCTTTATTTTCTATATAATCATCCTTATAATCTATATAAAATTTATATTAGATTAATTTATAAAACCAACTCCTTCGGTAATAGTTAGAAGAGATATTTAGATATATTCCAAGTTGGTATGAAAATATAGTTACTTTAGTTCCAATGAAGGCTTTGAAATTATCAATGATAGTAGTTTTGGGAACCCCAAAAAAAATTACAGGACTATCATGGAGACTGATTATCACACCCTCAATAACCTCCTTAAATGCAACTACCTTAATCCATAAGAAAATTATTATGTAACAAAGAGTATAAAATTCTAGCCTACACTAGAGGGAAGGTTAATTAATTGAATGAAATAGTTCATATTTATAAAATTATTCATTATATCACCAAATTTAGTGGAATGGGATTATTACTCTTTATTTTTACAAATAATTATTCATTCCTTGCATTTTATAACCCACCTAAAGACATTTGAGATATTTTTGGGCTAGTAATAATTAAAACACATGACTTTATTTATTGATATCTATGAGGATTAATCCACTAGATAACCCTTGGTGGAATTCTTATAGAAAACCCTCCACCTTAGACAGTTTAACACACCACAATAAAACTTCATCATGATTATTGTTCAAACAAAATACCATTATTTAATTGGTAAGGAGCATCTCATACTATAAAAAATATTCTCTAAGTTGAGTTAAAGACTAAAAATATCCTTCTAGTCTTCATATATTTGATGATATCATGTTTTCCATTCCCCATGTTCTAACTGGGGGTATATCCATTACACATAGACCATTGATTCTTAATTGTCTACATATTCAACCAGGTTTTAACATATGGCCCTAATTATAATGATTTTTGTAGGTTTGATATCAATATAAAACTCCATTATATCAGTGATCCATACTTCCCTTTTCTCACTTATCTCTCCTCCTACGATGAACTCCCTTACACCAGGGTGTATAAACAATACATTTATCTCATTGTTTTAGAGAAAATATCAACACTTATTGAGCTAACTAATTAGTTTAAAGGTTTATTTATCATGAAAGTTTAATTTAGCTCATACTCTTTGAAGGTATAGGTCATAAATGCTATAAGGTGTTCTTGGTCATTTTTATCCTTTTTTGCTAGTATAAATACTATGTTATATTCACCCCAAAAAGCATACAAGCTAAAATCCTTTTTGAAGTAACAATTTAACATAATAAGCTCTTGGGAAATGTATTATTTAATCTTATAAATGGATTATTTTTATGCTATATTACACCATTATATTTTATCTTTATATAGTGTTAGAATAATGGGAATTGCTATTTAAAAAAAGTTTAATAAAAATTTCCTCACAAATTCAATAATTCCAAAGAAATATTGATAAGATTTCTTGTTTGAATGGAGAGTTTTATAGAGTGGTTATTATAGACATCTAATTCCTAACACCATTTGTGTTGAAATTGTCAATCTTACTCGAATTGCACTCAAATACACATTTTAGGTCAAAATCCATAAAACACCCTAAATGGTTCAAACTTGTCACTTACAAGTGCCAGTTTAGGTCAAACTATCCCTAAATAGGGCAATGTATTTTATGGTCTAGCTAACATTGATCAGATCATTTTAAGTCAAAATGAAAATTTTGCCATTTAGTGCTCTAGATCACTCTTTTCTTCTAATTCATTGGTATATGTCATGTACCTTTGTTATGTGGTGTTGACAACATCTTAAATGGGAATATAGCTCCAACACATCTAACATTGCATTCCAATTCCTCTTCAATCAAATTACAACCTAGTAATATGACTTTCTAACCATTTTTATTAATTGAGGGCCAATTTTCAAATAATTGCACAAATTTTGATTAACCTTGTTTAAGGCTAATTAATCCAAATCAATAGCTTAAGTGGATTTTTCATAAGATTTGTTAAATATTTCTTTTTGAAAATTGATTCCTATTAACTACATCATTAGGTGACATCATTTCTTAGAAAAACATCCCTAAGCAATAAATGCCACAAATATCAAGATTATGGGTCACCCATGTCTAGTTAATACTTCTCATGCCTCTTCAATGCCCCTTCTTCCAAGGTCATGATGAAGATAATTATGGATTTAACTCCAAATATTAGGATTACCCATGGCCACACATCTCAATTTTTAGATGAAGGGTCATGGTTAATCTTAACCAATCTTAAAAATCTATAAATAGAGAGGCCATGGACATGAATGTTAAGACTGAATATTGTAAAGTTATAATGTTAAATTATTTCCACAATGATTTACATTTGATCTTTGATTTTTTTTGCAAGCTTCATTGATAGGCTAGTTTGGTGATTTGGAATCAAGAGCCTAGGTTTTATGGAGTGTTCTTCAAGCATTGGAGTAGCTTACCACCATTATTGACAAAGACAAGGATGGTTGATCAAAGGAGAACATGTTTTTAAGCCACATAGGTATGGTGGATCTATTTGGGAAGGTAATATGGTGTTTCTTTATTTCATTTGTTTCTTTCTATCCTTTGTAATTCCCATAGGAATATATAATCTTGGTTAGTTAGTTATTTATGCATGTTTCATTATTTATGGACTAATGCTTGATTAACTTGCTTTGTAATCCTCTCTACATCTTGGCATGCCCGGTGGGACAAGATGCATCTCACACCTGCAGATCATTTTGAAACTTTAAAACATTCATTTGAACCCTTAAAACTCTTGTAAATTGATTTTATAACTTTATTTTTCCATTTTTATTTGCCACGATTTAACATGGTAACTAATGTTGGCAAGTAATACTGACATTAATTACCTAGCTTAATTGAAGTCAGTTAGTAAAATTGACATTGGTTAGATCTCAATTCACTAGAGTAACCATCATCAGTTGTAATAATTGATTTCGGTCACTATGTTTTTCTTAAACATATACTCAAGAGCTATTTTCCCAAAGTTCATTATTTCAAGCTAAAAAGAGATTCAAAGCTAAAGGACATTCTAACATTTTTACTATAGGATAAAGCTTGACATTTGATAAAAACATGTTTAAATTACCTTTTACATGATTAAAAATCAATTAGGAACTTTGTTTTAGTGTTTAACAAAGAATTTAGATGTTTTGGTTGAATGTTTTCAAAGTTTGCAACTAAGACCAAGGGTTCAAATGAACACCACCAAATATTTCATTTGGGCTTAAAATTGAACACACTTGTCAATTCTTATTTGGAATAGTTGTTTACTTAGGTTTTATTTGGCAAAAAGAGGAATTTTGCATGTATGTTCTTCCATTTTTCCCCTTTAGGGGGCCCTTAGAATCAAAAGTACCATTCCTATTACAAATAGCCTAGTCCAAGGCTTAGAAAGAATGTCACCTAAAGCACTCCCTAAAAACTCACCAAAGTTTAGGTGATCTTGAAGATGACACTAAAGTATTCTATTGTATGCTTTATTTACTTTCATGCAAACTTGGCTTAAGAGGAGGACTTCATTACATCCCACAAGTACTTTAGGGAAGCTTTGACCTAGGGTTTCATCTCCCAACATTGACTTCATTTGACTCCAAAGGAGTTACACATGGGACATATCTAAATTTGGACATCACACTACACTAAGAAAATAGTAGGATGTAGTGGTTGTAAAAATGAATAAACCTTTTTACAAGTAGCCAATGCCATGGTCACCTAATTTATGTTCTTATCTTTTGTATCATTTGATGTGAAAGTCATTGTGTAATTGATTCCCCTAGAATGATCGAAACCTTGCTAGTTTAGTAGAACCCACTTTGTTGTACCTTGTTAGTTTAGACTTAAGACATTTGTTTTTTTTCATTATCTTACTTGGTCTTGATTTGTGTCTAAAACTGCTTGTTAACTCAAAATAACTTAACCAAATCACATTGTCCTCAATTTTCTTGAGCAAGGGAGGTGTTACATTGTCCAAATGGAAAATTCATCTTTTCTTTATTCAAATTATTATCAAAGGCTTTGTGTCATGTCATGCACTTTGGAATAATCATGATACCTAATTGAGTATATATCTTTTACCCAATTTTTTAAAATCTTTTATTTATAATCCGCATTTGAAATTAAACCTTTTTAAGTTCTAAGGTTTGGTGTGTCAAAGTGAGTTAACCATTTGTGCACTAAGATTTTTTTAACTTGGGTTCAATTTTCCATTTGGATTGAAGGTCATTTATTAAGACTCAAAATCACATTATCATCTTAATGGACTCAATGCATCTTGCATATCACTCATGCTTTGAGTCTTAGAACATATATTATCTTAATAGAATCATGTTGTGATGCTTATTTGGTCCTAGATTTATACTTAGTGATTCACACATGGTTTTACATCTTGAGTTGATTACTTCATTTTATCTTCTTCATAATTTATAAAGCTTTCCTCTAAACTTCTAGGGTCAACTTGTCAAAGTTGAAACTATCTTTTACATTGTGAGTGTATCAAAAATATCTAGGCTTTGGTGTACTAGTTTTCACCTTGGGTCTTTGAGTTACCTTACCCTCTTCCGATCTATACAATTTCAAAAATACTAAATGTTGAGTAAACTCATGAAACAAATATTCTAAATTGTGTGTGGTTTAAACCACCCTCACTTATAGTCTCACTTGTACCTTGGTTTTTATTTTTAAAAGTCGGCTAAAGCATACATTGTTTGGTTACCAAGAATTGGTCTAAATTTAGTCAAGCACATAAAATAAATCTTTTAGACATGACTCAAAGGTTCACTCATAGTGGGGCCTCTTATGGCCTTAGTTATGAAGATGAAATTTTCTATGATGGTCAAGATAACCTTGTTATTTTTGAGGATATCCCCACAATAGTAGGATTTGAAGATGATTACAATAAATATCAACCCCAATAATATCAACATGAAGCCCCTATTATATTTATAGAATCAAGTGCTAGATTACTTTTTGACTTTCTTACAGAGTAATTTCATACCTTAGTTAGACAAGGAGAACAATGATGGCAAGAGTAAGCTTTTGCACAACTATACATACCTTCTTCCTCTAACAAAGGAAAAGAAATAAAAGTAGAGTCAAAACACACAAATCTAGATCTTTTAGCTAAGATCAAGATAATAAGTCAATGATATATAGATCAACTTATCACATACTTAACTGACTCCCTAATTTCAAGTTCAATTCACAATAATGCTTTGAAAGAACAAGGAAATTTGGTTGAAATTACATAATAAATATTGGATGAGGACGTTACCATAGTAGATCAAGGTAATCTAAACAAAAATTTGAATTCACAAGAGACCTTACAAAGTGTTCCATTTGATATAGAGCATACATTCTTCAATCATCAAGAACCTCTTGTTACTTTACAAACTCAAAAACCCAAACATTTAGTTTAAATTGAGGAAATCCCTCAAGACAATTTGGCTAGTTCTTTTCAACCAACCCAAATATTGGTAAATAAACATAAAAATTTCCAAAATCAATAAAGTGTGAAACAACCAAATTCAGCTAATGTTTTACAATCCAAGAATCAATAGCCTATGTTCTCAACCCAAAGAGCAAAGTAGAACCAAATCATGGATCAAAACATATATGCTCCTTATAGATCCACACAAAACCAGAGGCACATTTTAACCTAATAGTAACAAAACTAGGGGCACATTCCAACCTAACAATAACAAAACCAAGGGCACATTCTACTCTAATAGCAACAAAACTAGGGGCACATTCTACGCCAACAACAAAAAAACTAGGGGCACATTCCACCCTAACAATAATAAAATGGAGGGCACATTCCACCCCAATATCAACAAAACTAGGGGCACATTCCACCTGAACAAAAAGAAAAATAGGGGCACATTCCACCCCAAGACCAACAAAACTAGGGGCACATTCCACCCCAACAACAACCAAACAAGGGGCACATTCCACCCCAAACATCAAAAAAACCAAGGGCACATTCCACCCCAACAACAATAAAACTAGGGGCACATTCCACCCCAATATTAGTGAAATAAAGGGCACATTCCATAAATGCACCAAACATTCAAGAATGGAATTCTATGAAGGAAATTGTCTAAAGAACAACATCTTATCTAATCCATAAATGCACCAAACATTCAAGAATGGAATTCTATGAAGGAAATTGTCTAAAGATTGCACATGAATAATAGAGTCAAAAAATACAAATTTGATGAGATATGCCCATATCCATTTGACCTATCTATTCTCCAAAACCCCTTTCCAACTCATTTTGAGGTACCCAAATTTTACAAATACAAAGGGAAAAGAGATCCATGTGAACACATATAAGTATTTTTTATCTTGCTTCAAAAGGTTTCTTATAATAGCGAGTAATTACTACAACTATTTCTATGAAGTTTAGCAAGACAAGCTCTTGATTGGCTACTTAAACTACCCAAGGGATCAAGTTTGGATTGGAATGACTTATAAAAAAAGTTTGTTAACCATTTATCACATAACATAAAACATGAATTGACCATTTTTGACTTATGCAAAGCCAAAAAACATGATGGTGAAAGTTTTGCTACATATCTACAAAGGTGGAGGGCATTGGCAGGCCACTTTCAACATAATTTGCTAGAAAAATAGTTAGCTAATATCTTTGCATAAAATTTGCATCCTAAAGTTGTGCATAATCTATGGTTAGCTTGTGCTAACTCATTTGAAAAATTATTAACAAAGGAGTGTAGATTGAGAAGGCTCTTATTGATAAAGGCCTTGTTAAGATTTTTGTGTAAGGACAAGCATCTAATCAAACTAATTCACTGGATCAAATAGTTATTTAGGATAAGCCTAAGGGCTTTAGAAAAAAAATAACATGGTTGGAAATGGGGTGACAAAAATGAGACATGTACAAATGGTACAGGCTATGCTTCCTCTAAATGTATAATTAACTCCCTCAAATCCACTACCTACTTTATAGAGACAACCTCCATGAAGGACATTTCATAATAATTTTAAAGTATTTATCAAGTTAGGAGAATTAGTTGAAATAGTGTTAAAAATCTCATTACAACTAATTTAATTATATGGCTAGTATCAAGGCCATTTCCTTAAGATCAGCCAAAACTAGATTGGTATAAAGAGAATGAATGGTGTAACTTTCATCATGTTGATGGTCATGGTGCATATCATTACATTCAATTATGACATATTATTGAGGACTTTATTGAAATTGGTTAACTAGAAATTAATTTGGCCACTAATCAAGACACAAATCAAGATATGGGAATCTACAAAGACCCTTTTCCTTGGCATCAACCACCACCACCAAGAAATAATCAAAATGGTCATAATCAAGGATAGAGGTAGAATCAAAACCAACAACGTCATAATTTTAATGAGCATAATCAAGAACATAATGCCCACACTAATAATGTGGCTTATAACAATATACCTTATGACTATAATAACACTATGAGATGCATTTCTGTAACCCACATTGCCACTATTACTATGAAGCTACATGGCCAATCTCATATTCCTCACAAAATGGGACCATCATTATAGGGTCAATACCCTCTCCCATTAATAATAACATGTTAGGTTTGCATCGTCATATTTCTACTCTATTTACATGGGTTACTAATCCTAAACAATAGTACCTTTCTTATAAAGGCTCCTTGTTGATCCAAAATTATCAGAATAGTGTCAATAACCCATGAGTTACCATCTAAGGCCCTTTTCCTCCCTCTTCTAATTATAATAAATCCTTACCACCTCTAGGTTGTGTAATCACAACTAGATGCCCACTAGTTACCATTCATGGCCCTTTGCCCACTTCTTTCCATAAACTCAATGAGAACATTATGTCAATGGTTCCAAAGCTGAATACTATCCCAATAAAGGCTAAACTAATTTAATCCATAATTCAAAGGCCTTATAGTCTAATGGATCAATTAGATAAAAACCCTACACAAATTTACATATTATAGCTCTAATAGACATCTAATGTCTATAGAACCATCTTCAACAAACTTTTACAAGAGTCTATTATGCCTAATGATATAAACTTTGATCAGTTCCAAAAACTAGTTGGGCATTTGTCTTCATTTTGGAAAATCACATTTGATCAAAAGGACATATCCACCCTTAGCCCAAACCATAATAACACACTATACATTAAGATAATCATTGTGGATCACAAGATCAAGTGGGTTCTTATAGATAATGGTTCAAGACTAAACATCGTATCTCTTAAATTGGTGTGATAATTAGGTTACATGGATAAAGACATTCAACCAAAAACTATTACAATCAAAGCTTATGACAACACTAAGAGGGAGTCATCTGGTAAAATTTGGTTTCCAGTCATGGTTGGGTTTATTTATCATCATATATTATTCCATATTATGGATATTGTTCTTCCTTATAACATACTTCTTAGTCATCCTTGGATCCATGAAGTATAGGTAGTTCCATCTACTCTTCACTAATGCCTTAAATTTCCCCATGATGGGATCAAGGTTACTATTCCTGCTAATCAATAGCTATATTAATATTGTAAGGTAAGCATATTGGAGCAGAGTTTCATAATTAAAACTATTGCCCAGGTTCTGAATTCATTATAAAGAAGAACAAATCCATCATTTCTCATCCATCTCCATCTAATTATATAGACCTTGGTGATCTAGTCTCCACTTTGATTGATCAATTTATTGTAGCTCTAGCTAATTAGGTTATTATTAAAGATGAAAGAATTTCCATGTACCATCTAAAAGACCTCTTCCATATTTAAAAATTACCAAAATCCCCTAAAACATTTGGTAAACCTAAAACTTCCCAGACTCCTAATAGACCTGATCAGATTTGGCAACCAAAGAATAAGCAACCAAAACCTCCTATGGTTTTTGTCCCTATAATTGCACCAAAGAAAGATTGAGAGGATTTTACTAAGGTAGATTGGTTATATTCTAAAGTCCTTGCTAATTATTTTTAGAATCTAAAGTATCTTATCCCCAATAGGATAATGGATCATCTTGACTATACAGGGAAAGGCCTTGGCCCATAGGTGCAAGGAATTTTAGAACCCTTATCGGCTGGAGTCATCAATTGGAATCATGGTCTTAGATTTAAACCACTAGAAGATGACCTCATGACATTTTATAGTGACTCTTCCAAAGTGATTAGTAATGAAAATCTTAGTAGCAACATAACATCCCATTATAGCCTTTTTGATGAGCTTTTTGACTCAGATTTGTTTGATTAAAATGCCATATTGACCATTACACCTATTGGAGATTCCCATCTTGAAGCAAATATATATGCTATTGGAGCTTCCCATCCTAAAGAAAAAACCCATCTTAGTGGTACTTCCCTTCCTAAAGTAGGACATTATATCTTTACCATTGGTGCTTCCTACCCTAATATAAACCCTCACTGTAACCTATGCCTTTGTCATCCTAAACTCATAGATTGGGATTAGAAAAATCTGATCATATGCGTCGATGAGTTTCAAAATGAAGAATCAATTGTAAAATACATGGGCCTATGAGATGCATTCCCCATTGGTGATCATAAGCAAGGTTTTGATTTTTCATTGAATTCTTTTGCCTACTTTGGAGAGCAAGCAAAATATTTTGGTCATAATAAAGAAAAAACAGCAAGATCTTTAGGTGAAAACCTCTTTGAGTCATTCGTTGATCAGGGAAAAGGTAAATAAGAAAGACAAGCCTTTGAGTGAAAACTTGTTATAGGCACTCCTAGGCAGGAAAGTTTGTTCATCCCCTTAGGATGTAGAAAGACCATCTAGCCCAAATTCTATAGCTAGTACAAGCATCTCTTCAGAACAACATCAAATATTTGAGCATCTTTCTCTTGAGTTTCAAGATATTTTTTCCAATTGGCCTTTACCTGAGAAGGTAGATTTTGATTATTCATATTATCTATATATTTAGGAGGAACAAGAAGAAAATATAGTAGAAGAAAATGATCATGACCATAAATTGCCTATAATTCTAGAAGATGGATCCACACTCCTTATGGAGACCATAACAAAAGTAAATTTGGGAACCCATGAGGATCCTAAAATTGTTTATCTTGGAGCTTATCTTATTGAAGTAAAAAGTGAACATATTATATCCATTCTTAAGGATTATATAGACATATTTGCATGGGCATACTTTGACATGCTAGCTTGGACCCATATTTAGTTGTGCATCATCTTGTTTTTCACCTTGATGCTAAAATAGTCAAGCAAAATTTGAGAAAGATGCATCCATGTATCACCCTTTTGGTTAAGGTTGAGTTAGAAGAGTTATTAGGAACTAATTTTGTCAGGCCATAGGACTACTCTAAATAGATTTATAACATAGTGCCAGTAAGTAAAAAAACCCCAGGCATACATATTTGTATTGATTTTCATGATATCAAAAAAGTATGCCCCAAAGATGGTTTTCCTCTACCCAACATAAACATGATTATCGACTCAACTATTGGGTACAAGATTCTATCCTTAATGGATGGATTTTCTAGTTATAATCAGATAAAGATATCCCTTCAAGATCAACATAAGATTATGTTCACCACTATATGGTGGACATTCTATTACCAAGTCATGCCATTTGGTTTGAAGAATGCTATAGCCATATATAAGCATGTAATGACTATCATATTCCATGACATGATGCATGACATTATTGAGGACTATGTTGATGATATACTAGAAAAATCAAAAACAAGATCTGGATACCTTGATATTCTATGAAGAAGAGGCTTTGTGCATATAAAGTATGCTTGAATCCTAAGAAATATGTCTTTGGAGTCACATCAATAAAAATTTTAGGGTTCATTGTATCACAATGAGGGATTGAATTCAATCCTACAAATGTTAACTCTATTATGGAAATACCTCCACCAAACAATCTTAAATAATTGAGAGGTTTACGAGGCAAATTCTAATCTATACGTAGGTTCATTTCTCAATTGGTAGATAAGTGCCACCCATTTACTCATCTCTTAAAGAAAGGGGTAAAATTTTAGTGGGATGAATATTGTTAGATAGAATTTGGAAAGATTAAAAGCTACTTGGCCAATCTACTAGTCTTACAACCTCCAACACAAGGAAAGCCACTACTTGTTTATATATCAACCACAAAACATGCACTGGGGGCACTTTTGGCTCAGCATGATGATCATGGTAAGGAAAATGTAGATTATTATTTAAGATGCACATTGGTAGCCTATGAACATAATTATATGACTATTGAGAAGACATGTTTAGCTATGGTGTTCACCACTCTGAAATTGTGACATTATATGCTAAATTAAAAAACTATTGTTATCACCAAGGTAGATCCTGTCAAGTTCCTCTTATCTAAAACAACTCTTCAAGGATGCATGGATAAATGGATTATGTTCCTTACTGAGTTTGATATTGAGTACCAAAATCAAAAGGTAATCAAAGGATAGGTTCTTATAGACCAAATTGTAGAAGCTCCTATTACAGCTACTCAACCTCTCAACTTTGACCTTCTAGATGATTTTATCATGATGATAGAACAAGCATCACAAAAACTTGAATAGTGGCTGCTCTATTTTTATGGATCCTTCACATCTCAAGGGTATGTAGTTGGCATATTGTTGATCATGCCATAGGGGGATTTGATCCCCAAAGCATTCCATATATAATTCTAGTGTACAAATAATATGGAAAAATATGAGGCATTAGTTACAGGGCTCCATCTTGTTATATAGTGAGATATTCAAAGCTTAGAAATCTATACAGATTCATCACTAATCATCAATTAGACAACCAACCAATATCAAAAAAAGTATGATAATCTTGTTCCTTACAAGCAAATTGTTGATAACCTCAAAACACATTTTAAATCTTTGTAGTTTGAACAAGTTCCATGACTCAACAATAGATCTACTAATGCCATGGCAAAAATTCGTTTCATTATTCAAATACATGAAATTTCTAAAGATTATTAGTTCTTGAATGAAAATATTCTTTAGCTAGCACATATTCTGTCAGATTCAGAGAGGATATGCACCATTGTTGATCCTAATCCCTCACCTGAGCTACCATGGTACCAAGATTTTTATAACTATTTCCATAGTCAAGTATTTCCCACCAATATTTCCAACAACCAACAAAAATTATTCCTTCATTATTACTTAACATGTTATATCCTTCTTGGAAACACACTTTATCAAAAAGGTTATGATGGAATGCTTCTTCATTATTTATCCTTGAGAGATTCCAAGCTAGCACTAAAGGAAGTTCGTCAAGGAATGTGTGGGGTCCATACCAATGGTGTAGTCCCAACAAAGAAACTTCTTAGAAAAGGCTATTATTGACCCAAAATGGAGATAGATGCTTATAATTATGTAAAGAAGTGTGTTCCTTGTTAGCAGCATAACAACTTGATACATGCACCTTCTTTACCATTATAGCCAATTACAACTGCATGGCCATTCTCAACATGGGGTCTTGATCTCATTGGGAAAATTAACCCAACATATTTAGATGGCCATAAGCATATTATGACTGCAACTGAGTACTTTACCAAATGGATTGAGGCCATTCCTCTCACTTATGTTACTAAGAATCAAATAGACAAATTCATTCATTACCATATCATTTGTCAATATGGCATCCTATCCTATATTATATCTAATAATAGTAGATCCTTTGTGAACCAAGATGTGAAATATTTTTGTGTAAAATTCAAGATCAAGCATAATAAATGCACTCCATATAACTTCAAGGCAATAGACAAGCTGAGGCATCAAATAAAACCATTTTAACCATCTTAAAGAAGATTGTTAATGATGTTGGCCATAATTGGCACTTGCAACTCTTTCTTGCCCTTTGGGCTTATAGAACTAATCATCACACCCCAACTAGAGCTACTCCATACTCTCTTATTTTTGGCATTAAAGCTATCATCTCGATCGAGATTGAGATCTCATCATTATGAATATCACTAGAGCATATTGAAGATAATGAAGACTGTAGAGCCTCATGACTGCAACAACTAGAACTTCTTGATGGTAAGCATTTGGCTGCCCTAGAAAACTTGTAGGCCTATCATAATATATTGTGGAGAAGCTAAAAAAAATGCATTCTCCCTCAATAATTTGAGATTGGTGACTTAGTTTTTAAAGAGAACCAAAAGAACATGAATGTTAAACTCAAAAATAAAGGTAAGTTTTAGCCTAATTGGTTAGGACCATATATTATCACAACAAACTATGGATCAGGAACATAGCAATTGGATAAACCTAATGGTGAAGAACTTTTAGAGCCCATGAACATCATACACCTTAATAGGTTCTATGCATAAACAACTTTGAATCATTGTCTATAAGACCCTGACTTGGGGGTAACTTGTGTTGTCATGATTTTATCCCACCCTTTTATCTTATCTTGAACACATTTTATACTATCTTGTTCCACTTTTCATGAATTTTGATAGTAAAGGCTTTGAACCCTTGGCACTCTGAACACATTCTTCATCCCATTATAGATTGCTCTCTTTGAGAAACATATTCTCTATTTTGTCTAGTACATGCTATGATCTTGAACACTTTTGTCCCTTGACCAATTATGATCTTGATTATGTCTCATGAACATTATGAACATCTTCGGTAGTAGTTATACAAAGAAGTTCAACTAGGATAGTCTTGTGTAGCTTTAGACAAGTAAATAGTCATAACTTCTCAATTCATATATTTTTTTTCTCTTTCTTGTTTTATCAAGAACCTCACTCTTACCAATTTGTGAGCATGTGCCATTACAACTAGGTTAGTTGTCTTATTAGAACCTCTATTCTTATGACATGTATCTCCTTGACTAGATGGTCCCACCTTGTGCATATTTTATCCCAAAAACACCAAAAACATTAGAAATACTTTGAAAATACTTAAAAAATTAGAACATGATACACAAAAGAAAAAAAACATTATCTCATGATTATATACATTTGTACATTTCCATTCCACCATGCTATGCTCTTGCCATTTTGCAAACACAAAAACACCAGTTCATTTTATCTTGTCCCATGCACTTGCCATTTTACAAGATCATAATTTCTCATCTCATCAACTTCTTATTTACCAAATCATTCTCATTTTTTTGTTGTATCTTCCATTTATTCTATAACATTAATCATGTTGGTTTGATCATCATTTTTATTATATCCCATTTTTTGGGATAACTACATTTGGCTTGAAGTTCATATTAGAACATGCATCCATGGAATTATGTAGGTAGCATCCACTTGTATTATACATCTAGAGTCAACTCAGCCAACCCCTTCCTTTTATTCTCTTCCCCCATTTCTTCTGTCATTATTCCTCTTTAATTAGGGAATGATTTTCATGTCATTATTCTTTGTTATGATATGGTGGAAATTAATGCCTCTACTACACAAGCATGAACATTTGTCTTTAAACTGCATTAACTTGGTTTTGTGTTTTTGTGTGTTTATTTGAGTTTTGTGGTGCTTTCCCACATTTCCTTTTATTTATTCTCCTTTTTCTTACTTCTTGTCTCATCTTGGTCTTGTGTTTCCATGTTTTTTTTTCTTATCTCTTTTGTGTTTTAGCATCTTGATGATTCACATGGATCTCAATTGTTTATATCTTGATCCTATGTTATTACGTTGTTCTTGGACCATTGTGTTTATTTGATTATTGTTGGTGTCTTATTTTTCTATTTGATTTTGTTTTTTCTATTTTGTGTTTGAGAATGCCTTGATGGTCCACATGGATCTTGATTATTCATATCTTGGTCTCATGTCGTTAAGACATTCTTCAATTTTATTTTTAAATAGTTTTGTTCCTATTTAAGTCTTGATTGATAATATCTTGATTTCAACTTAGGTTCATTTATGTTTATATGTTTTTGTCTTTGCTTTTTTGTTTAAATGTAAATCACTATAACTCTAGTTTTCGTCATTATTTCACCATTATCCTTAGTTATAGGTATTCACATTTTAACTGAATTAGCACAATTGGAATCTTATGTCATTCTAAGTTATTCATAATTATGATGTCTAATTTATTTTTCTATATAAAACACTTTGTGCTCAGGTCTCAATGTCTTAATGTCAACATCAACTTTGATGAATGATTCTCAAGAACACTTTACAAAACCTAGGCTCATGATATGGAATTAGGCTTCTAGGCAGCATACATTTTAGGCTTCTTTTTCTATACTTAGACATGAATCTCTTTGCATACATTATAAGTCTAATCAATTCATGGTCATTTTTCATCATTCCTCATTCCATTCTCTCCCAAACTTGGGTGAACTACATTGGCCTAAAGTTCATGTTGGAACATGAGTCCATGGAACTATGTAGGAAACACTCAATTTCTATTGAGGTTAGCTCAACTATCTCCATTCTTATTTTCATCTCTCTCATCACTTTGTGCATTCTCATATGCTTCATTTTATATGGCTTTCTAAGCCATTACACCATCACATGTATGTTTGTGCTTGCTCACTTTAACCTACTTTTTTGGTTATATCTTTGAGCTATTTTTATTTTCAATTACCCATGCTAGGGTACAACATCTAAACTACATCCAAATAAAATCACCTCTATAGCTGAAAAATCATTAAATATTCTTTATCAATGATCAAAATTTTCCCTTCTAAGGAAAAACTATTTTATCATGATCACATATGCTCTACTAGGGCACTTCTTATTATCTTCTCTTTGGAGACCCCATTCTAGTGGTGCTTCCCTTATTGAAGCATAATATTCTCCCTTTTCCTCTACTTCTAAGAAATCCACATTAAATCCCATGATGGCAATAATTTAGTGTGCAACTTGTCTTGGGATTGATCAATGTCATAAGCATGTAGCTTTTACTCTCAAATTGGGTACATTTCAAGCGTGTCCCTTACATTTATGGATTGTATATTTCCCACTCCCACCATCTCTAGGGCCTATTACACCTCTAATTTCATTTTGATAATTGATGGTAATCACAGGTGCAATCACTAGCTCATCTAGATGTGATCTATTCCATGGGTTAATCTCTCACTTTCTCTCTCTTTTTAAGAGTCCATTGTTTTCTTCCATCCTAGTATATCCTCTTGAGGGGGCATCATGGATCTATTTTAATTTATTAATGAAAACCCTTTTATTTACAAAGATGTTGCTTCACCTGAATGTCTTGCTATGCCTTCTCAAATAGGGGAAAATATAGACATCCAATCCCTAACACCATTTGTGTTGAAATTGTCAATCTTACTTGAATTGTAGACAAATGCACATTTTAGGTCAAAATCCATAAAAAAACCTAAATGGTTTGAAATTTTCACTTAAAAGTGTTATTTTAGGTCAAAGTATCTCTAAATAGGGCAATGCATTTTATGGGCCAACTAACTTTGATAAGATCATTTCGAGTCAAAATGACAATTTTGCCATTTAGTGCTCTAGATCACTCTTTTTTTCTAGTTCATTGGTACACATCATGTATGTTTTTTATTTTATGTTAAAAACATCCTAAATGGGAATATAGATCTAACTCATCTATCATTGCCTTCCAGTTCTTCTCCAATCAAATTATGACCTAGTAATATGACTTTCTGACCATTGTGATTATTTGAGGGCCAATTTTCAAATAATTACACAAATGTTGATTAAACTTGTTTAAGGATAATGAATCCAAATCAAGATCTTAAGTGAATTTTACATAATATTTATTGATTATTTATTTTTTAAAATTGATTCCTATTAACTACATCATCAAGTGACATCATTTCTTGGGAAAACATCCCTAGGCCATAAATGCCACAAATATCAGGATTATGGGTCACCCATGCCTAGTTAATGCCTCTTCAATGCCACTTATTCCAAGGTAATGATGAATATAATTATGGATTTAATTTAAAATATTAGGATTATCCATGGCCACACATCTCAGTCTTGAGATGGATGGTCATGGTTGATCCTGACCAATCTAAAAAATCTATAAATAGAGAGGCCATGGACATGAATTTTAAGTTTGAATATTTCAAAGTTATAATGTTAAATTATTTCCATAAGGATTTGCATTTGATAATTTATTTTGTTTTAAATATTCATTTATAAGATATTTTGGTGATTTGGAATCAAGATTCTAGGTTTTATGGAGTGTTCTTTAGGAATTGGAGAAGCTTACCACCATTGTTGACAAAGACAAGGATGCTTGATCAAGGGAGAACAAGTTTTTGAGCCACATAGGTATGGTGGATCCATATGGGAAGGTAATATGGTGTTTCTTCCTTTCATTTGTTTCTTTTTATCCTTTTTAATTCCCATAGGAATAGATAGGCTTGGTTAGTTAGTTTTTTATGCATGTTTCATTATTTATGGACTAATGTTTGACTAACTTACTTCGTAATCCTCTATACAGTTATGACCATATCCAAATCAATAGATATATCATCCTTGGACACCATATGTCTCAAAATTTTACCCCCATGGAAAATAAATATTAAATTCTTAGGGTTTTAAGGAAATTCAAAAATTTCTACACCTATTAAAGACTTTTTCCATGTGCAAAAATCCTTCCAATTTCTTGAAAATATTATGATATTATCTAGATAAATCAAGATAATTTCATTTATTTTTCCATTAAAATCCATATCCATGATTATTTTTAAGGTATTATTGACATAAAAATATAAAATTCATCTTTTTATATACAAAAGTACCCAATTTAGTAGTAAATGCACTCTTGTGTTGGTATTTTTCCTTAACCTAAAACTAATTATATCCAAAAAAACCATCCAAAAATGAAAAAAATTATACCATAGTCACTATTTAAAGTCTTTGATCCATGGAAGGCATGGAATAATTTTATTTCTAATAAACCTTATTTATATCCTTGAAGTTGACATAGAGACATATATCCCTAGTTTTCTTCCTCACATGGAATAAATTGGACACCCATGTGGAATGCTTTATAGGTTGTATGATTTATGATTCAATGAGTTTGGAAATATCCTTATGAGAGATGTTATATTTTAATTGAATGATATCTACCTTTTTTGAATAGGATTTATATTATGTAGAAGATATATAGTCTATTATATCACACCTTTATCATATCCCTTGAGATCATCATAATCCTAGAAGATTATGCCATCAATATTTATACATATCATGATGAATCTATATTCTTAGTCAAATGTGCATACTTTATAAGATTTAGGGAAATTTTTTATAATATTTAACATCCTTTTATTATTATATATTTAAAGTGGTGTTCATTTTATCTCTTTTAATTTAATCATGGGTTTAACATACTTTTCAAGGTGACTACCCATTTTTGTATCTTATTTATTTTTAGCTAGAGGATCTACTCTTCATAAGCTTATTGTATTTTAGGCCTTAGTTCACTATAAAATTTTACTTCTACTTGGATGAAACTTACAAAAAAATATCATTGTAAAATATCTACTAGTGATGGACATTTTCAGACATGTAGGGCATAACTCTAAGTTTAGCATTTCCCTCATTATTTAATAACTATGTATGGGGTAGAATTAAATTCCCACTACTACCATTTGGTTTTATTATGCATTTTTTTTATATGAGATGGAATATATATTAAAAATGTCAAAGTAATCAAATAAATACCATATTCAATGTTTTTAAGACCTTAATAAGGCATTATTTGCCTCAGAATAGGATATTACCTATCTGATCACCAACTCAATTCCTCCAAATATGTGTAATAGTATAACATCATTATCTAAAAGTTTTAATCACAATGTTAAGGACTGATTCTCTGAAGCATTTTTAGTGAAACTAAATAATAATATATATGAGCTCATTTTTTTCACCATCTAGGGAATATAAATCAATTCTTACATCTTCTCTATTATTTAAATTTTCTACATCAAACTAGAGATTCCATATTACACTACTATATCTTTCCTCATTATTTATCACCTCTAAAATTAGGTCACCTTCTTCATGAATACAATAAGTATCAATTAAATTTTATTCAAAAGTATCATATGGATCAAACTCTCACAAATTAGCTACCCATTCATCTAATTGTTTATTAGGGACCTCTTGCATAACTTCATTCATGCCAAGACTTGAAATCTATGCATATTTATACGTCATGATGGTATAGTTAGATAATAAGGGATATAGATCATAAGATTTCACATGGTACTAGGATATTGGATCATAAACTATATTGAATTTTCACCATATATAATTTATGGTATTAGTTGGGTCCAATATAATGATAAATATATTCATGTTTTAGAAATGAAATCCATACATAGGAATAAACCAAACCTAAGGGGAGATCTATGAAATATATTTATTGAGGCACAATGATGTTGGGGATTTCAAGGAGCATGAGAGGGTGGTAATTGATGATTTCTATTGTATGAAGTAGAACATTTTTAGCTGGAAAACACCTCTCTTATGGATTAAATTAAATCCCTAAATCTTATACTACCATATTTAGAATAATAATATTTTTGGCCCTATAATATATCATGAAGTTATGAACTAGGTGAATTATAATTATCAAATAAATATAGAAACAATTGAGTTTAATATGACTTACCACCACACTCTCTAATTGAATTACAAATAGAGAGGGAATTGGAGCTTTGTTTTTTAATATTTCTCCTTATTCTTGCCTTTGACTAGTTTGGTGTGTTGCTTCAATGCTTCTTATGTAATTCCATTTGACCTAGTATAGGTAATGTTCCCCAAAGGGAAATTTTTTAAAACATGTTATTCATATGCTCAAACATAATGATTGGAATATGATATGTTTATTTTATAGTGGTTTATCAAGTCCAATATTTATAGATGTGATTTTCAAGGCTTGGTAGTAGTTTGCTCTATTTTTTTTCCTCCACTACAATAATTTTATACTTTGAATATTTCATCCATTTTTTACACCCACTATAACAAATAAAGTGTTTATTTGATTATGATTTTTGTCATGATGATTCTCAAGTGTCCTCTCGTTTGATCTCATTATGTAATTTGATTGGACCTAAGATTTCCTACTTGCCTATAAGTTAATTTCTATGGCATACAAGTAATTTTATCCCCATAGGACTAAGTTTATTTCAAGAGATATAATGAATTGAAATTATCCTTCTTTAAATGGTGATTGACACATAGAATTCTTACTATCAAATCCTATGGTTTATTTCAAAAGGGACATATATTTAAACCACAAGCTATAAAAAAGGAAAATACCATAGATTTTTACTTATATGATATTTTTAAACTAGGGACTAGAGACTTGATTGATTTAAGGACTCATTAAGGGGTAAGGAGTGACCTAGGTGTATTTTTGAGGTTCTAATTATTTTTTACTAGGACCTATAATTTGGGTAATAGCCATAAACATTGAGATATAATCCTTGAGGGTTAGGGGAATGATACCCCTTAGTAGTGTGTGTTTGTTTCCTCTTTATAGCCACCATCTCATTAGAGAAAGATATAAGTATCCTTATTATTTCATCAATTTAATTTAAGGTCTAGGAATGAGAGGATGATGGGGAAGGGTCAGATAATGTAATTATTATTGGATTAGGTAGAGGAGAGGGAGGCTAAATTAGATTATAATTTTTTGGGAAGAATGACATAATCATCAACTAGATTTTTTCCATATACTAAATCATCACAAATGTGTTTTGTTGTAATCTTGTAAAAAATATATAAATTCCATATTTGGTTAGGGTTTTAACTTAGGAGGTATCTGTTGGAGTTCTAGGTTACACCCTAGCTAAGGAGAGAAGTGTTCAATTCCTATCCTCAAACGTAGTCCAATATGGGAGTGGCCTTAGACTATGGGTTGTCAAGTTTGTAGGTCACACCTCTAGTTTTCATGGGGATAGCTCCCTTATATGACAATTTAAAACCTTCTAATGTCTAAACCTATCACAAGTAAAAGGGATAAGGGTATGCATTAGTGATCTTTATGGTATGCACTAGTGTGCCCATTTTATCTATTTATTAGGGAATGCACACTTCAATATTATGGACATAGTTATCTATAGGTTGGCTCCCTCCATATTTTTGGAATGCTACAAGCTTCCCTTTACTCAGTTGGAACACCCTTTTCCCTACCTTTTTGGCATGGGGAACCCATTTCTTCTAAGTGTGATCAATTCTAATCAGTCTTTTTTGGGGTAGTTTTGGCTCAACTACCTACACTAGGTAGCACCTTCAGCTAGTAACTTTATAAGCCTCTTAAACCCATATATCACAAGCTACATCAGTTGTATTGGAAGATGATTGTCCATCCTCCCATTTAAGCACTCCTTGGTCACTTGGGTTAAGATTCTTGGTGCCCCACATTATGATGTTATAAATGTGGTTCATCTCATCTTCGAGATCAACACTTTCCACATAAGAGGGCCCTTGATCACTTGATAGGGGGATCACCACCCTCTCTTTATCATTATCAAATGTCATGTATTAATTATTGAAGTGCACATTTTCATTATTAGAATAACACCATGTCCTCCTTAAGATATTTAGATAGTTATCATTCTCTACCAACTTGATTACCTTGAAGATAGATTAGAATTCAATGCCAATAATATCTACAATAATGCCCTTTAGGATCTTGATAGGTTACACTCAGGTCTTTTTGGCCATAAAAAACATATGAGGGGAGGGATTTCAGGGTGGTTGTCCCATCTTCTCCTAGGTGGTTTTTTTAGAATGTTAACCTTGACACCCATGTCCAAAAGGACCTCAAAAATAGTTCATCCATCGATGGTGGTGTTTACTATCAGTTCTTGGTCATACTCTATGTTTTGAGTATGCCTTACTACATGTGCCCACTTCATATGTGATGCATCAACTTAAATCATCTAAGGTGTGGCCTCTTCCTCAAGTTTCTTCCATATATGCTCTAAAAGTAAGTTTTTAGTAGGGGAAACATCCCTTCAGTTTGTAAGAGGCATAAGATCTTAGTCAACTCCTGACTATCTTGTTTCATGCATGAGGTAGTAGTTTGTGCTTTTAGATCTCTATCCAGTTGGATCTCTCCTTACAAATTTTTATTATTCTCGTGTCTTATTTTAGTACATCCTTTTATCATTCAAGGTTAGTGTAGGGCATAAATTTATGCTTAGGTTATGATCTATGCTCAATATATCCTAACTCACCATATTCCAAGTGCAGTTATTTTATAAACATAATAGGTAGCTATGTGGTAAACCCACTCCAATTTGTGGCCTGCACCTTAAGTGGCTCCTTGTAAGTCTACTATAGTTTTGGAGTCCATTTTTCCTCCTTTGGATCATGCCTAACCATTATGGTACCATTATCTATACTAGGATGATAATGAGTCAACTTTTTGTACAAGTCTAGGCAATCCTCAACCATATGTGGTCCCCAAAAAAACCCACACATTGGATGCAGGGGAAGTCACACTAGGAATGCTCAGTCAACCCATACTTATAACATGATCATAATGGGAATCTTCCTCCACCACATCCTCCACCTTGCCCATGTGTACATCACTGATTCTTATAGCTAGTATTTTGTTGGCCATAGCCTTCATTTTTTTTGGCCCACCTGCTCATTGAATATGGTTGTTTCCTACCCTATTCCTTACTTCGTATTTTGTAACATCTCATAAATGAATTGATAGTTAACTATTGAATGATTATAGCCATCATAGATATTACAATAAATAGTAATGTTCACTTGATTGGCACATTATAATAGGGGATAATTTTGAGAGTCATGTAGCCTATGATAAACATCATAGATGAGAAGTAAAGTACAAGAAATTATCTACAAGTAATTATTCTTGTTATTCCCCTCCATCTTATAGTCAGTATACCATAATATTCTATGAGTATCATGCATCGACCAATAGTTAGCTTCTATAACTAGGAGGCCATTGGCATGATATACACCTCCATAAATGGGTTGATATTGGTATCAGTGCTACCTACTACCTCAGCCTAGAGCATATCTTCAAGAACTTCATAGGGGTCCATGAAGGTCTTCATGGATAATTCTCTTTTTAAAGGTAATATTAGACCCCTAACAAACCATTGCACATGTTGGGAGAGGTGGATATCTTATAGAAGCTTGGAAAGGAGGGTATTAAACCATGAATCATACATGTGCACACTCTTAGATAACCCTTGGTTTATTTACTTGAGTGATATGATACTACTTAAACTCAAGAATATCAAATTCCTTCAAGAAAGTCTCCTTCAGTATATCATAATCAACCATATCCTAGTTCAGATCAAATTTTTGAAACCAAGTATGGGCATGATCCATCAAGGTGGTCATAAACTAAGTTTCCTTGTGATTTGATTATGTGATACTTTAAGCATTATATTAAATTTCACATTTGAGCACATGTTCCATGGCATTCTTTATGCCATAATATTTGGGCAAATGAATCACCATCTCATAATAAATCTACTGAAGGGGTGGTGATGGAGTCTAAGGTACTTACCCCCTAGTGTCTTTATTGGAGGCAATCTTCCAATTCATTTGGCTATAGGGTTGAACATTGACCCTATTATTTTAGGTTTCACCATTGAGATCAATACACATGGTACTACTTGTAGACACCTAAATTTGGCCACCAATAACCTCCAATAAACATTTTGACTAATTTACACACAAAATACATAATTTAGCCTAAAACACTAAAATGCATTAAATGAGTTAAAATTGACATATTCAAATGCCAATTTTGGCTAGGGTATCACTAAATGGGGCAATGCAATTTATGGGTCAGCTAACTTTGATCAGATTATTCTGAGGCAAAATACCAATTTTGCACCTAGGTGCTCTGGATTGCTCTTTCCTATCAAATATCTTACACAAGACATGTGCCTTTTTTATTTGGTATTGGTAACATCCTAAATGGGATAATGGATCTAACACATCTAAAACTGAATTCTAATTCTAATCCAGTTAAATTTTGGACCAATAACAAGGCATTTTGATCAATTTGAGTTATTTGTGCACAAAGTACTTAAACATGCTTAAGAGCTAATTAAACCAAATTAGAACCTAATCAAGAATTCCATGGAAAATTGTTGAATAATTTTTTTTGGAAATGAATGTTGAATATCTACATCATCAAGTGACCTCATTTATTGGGAAGACATCCCTAGGCCATAAATGCCACAAATATCAGGATTCATGCCTCCCATGCCTCATTAAATCCCTCCATGCCTCTTAATTGCTCTTTTATCCCAAATATTGATGAGCCTATTTATTAATTTTAATTTCATAATTAGATTAATACTTATCCACACATCTCAATCCCGAGATGGATGGTTTAAGTTGATTCTAGACATTTTCAAAAATCTATAAATAAGAGGCCTTACCATATGAATTTGACCACTTGATTATGCAAAGTTATAATGCAAAATTGGTTACAAAGCTTCATGCAAATAGTGTTACCATGTCAAATTTATTACAATCCAATCTAAGCCATAAACCAAAGGTGCCAAGGAGAGATAGAGGTAGCCAAGCTTCCATTTCTAAGGACTTTATGAGCATAAAGTTGAGAAAGCCACTACTATAGAGGAATTTGGAGCATCCAAAGAAGGTGAAGGAATTCTTGTTGTGTTTCCTTAATTTTTAGTTATGTTTATCATTTTTTTTGTTACTAAGATCACCCTAGTAACTAGGCATGAAGATGTTAGTTTAGTGTGTTTTTTATTTGGTTTCATTTACTAACACCATACTAATCTCCTCTTCTTAGTCAAATTCCTAGTTCACACTACTCACTTGTGGTGTTGGGCTACTTCCTACAAGCTATTGCCTAGTTGACATAGTTGGCATCCTCTGAATGAGAATACTTGTGCTTATGTTTTAGATTCCTAGGTTAATGCTCATTGGTTTCATGGTATTCTTGTTAAATCCTTCATAAGGAACAATTTTTCAATCACAAAGTCTTGGTTTAAATTTTAAAGTCTAACAAAGTCAATGTCGATAACAGGATCAATTATCATTCTTCTATCTTTTGGTGGAGAATCAAGCACATGAGTTTTCACTTCAAGTGTAAAGGGGGTAGGTAATTTTAGTATATCCTCATTCTCCACATATTGTAGGAACCTAATGCATTTTTCACCTAATTCCCAAGCTTGTCCTCTTACTTCTTCCTCTCTTTCCTCATGTTGATATAATTCAAGGGATCATTCCATATGCCCTTACCACTCACTATGGGTCCTCTCAGCACTTCTAAGTTCTAGATCCTCTATCATCCTACCCTTTCACTTGCTATAGTTCTACTTTCAAATCTTTTGTGTGTCAAGTTACTCATCCCTTTCTATCATGCCTCACCTACACTTCCCATTCTCACCTTTTATGCTTGCTCATACATGTAAGGATTTTAGCCTTCCATTCTTATTGTTTTAATACCATAATCCACCAGTAATTTATTTAATTTAGTGTTGAGCCCTCTTATTAACTCATCCCTTGGTTCATGAAATAACTTATACTCTAATTATTAAGGGTAAAAGAAGGTTGACATTACAAATTCCAACATGTATATATTCATCATGCCACTCCACCACTTGTCTATAACACACATCCAAACATAATCTAGTCTCTCAAGCCTCTCTAAGCACTCTTTTATCTACTCAAAGCACTAGCCATAGCTTAATCTTCTAGAGGTTTTATAGGAAACCAACCACTAGTATACATGATCAGGTAGTTTGAAAAAGAACACCTCATACAAAGTGTGACATAGTTTAGTTTGTACCCATTCTCTTCAATTTTATATTTAGCATGTCAAATGCTTCTACATAAAACTATCTTCGAATTGCTCTAGCCAATAGTCAATGTTCTCAAGCGAGAGTTATAGCATCATTTTGTTACACTATTGTAGCAAAAAATTTAACATAGGTCCCAAAAATGAAACTAAAATGTTGTAAAAAGGTTTCTTTGTTTAGCTCATGTACTTAGTCATGTGGTTATAAATAAATCTAAGTGTTGTATACTTGATACAACTAGGCACAAGTATAGTAAAAAAAATTATTTCACAACATTTAAATGCACTATTACACTGGCATCAATTTCACACAAGGCACAAGCTTGGTGCACTCACTTGAAGAACAATAGTGAAGGGACCGGGGCCCACATTAGGCTAGTTGAAACATGGTGAAACCTTAGTATCAATGGTACTTAGTCATGTGAAAAATGGGCTTAGGTGGTCTATCAGTGCATTCCATTCTAGATAAGATTAAGAGGTGTAAGACTATTCAAGAGCACAAGTCTTTTGGTGTAAGTTAATGTCTGGCTAGTTAAATATCTTAATGGTGCAGGCCATAGGGATAACAAGTTAAGTATCATTTAGGTTCTTAGTCAAACCAATGGAATGGATTATGGTCAGGTTCTCATTCTTCAAGTTATCACTCTAAGCATGGCTATTATGGCCTTGGTACATGCCAATTTTAATACCTAGTCAATTTTACAATCATACCAAAGTCAATATATGGCATAAAAATTCCATTAAGAACCTAGGATAGACATTTACATTTTAATACATTAAAAATTGAATATTATGTCATTATTGACATAGAGCTTAACTCACAATCCTAAAATAGTGCTAAACTATATAAAATAGATCAACAACTGAGTAAATATACATTGTCATTTTCATTAAATCAAATTTCATCAATAGAGTATAATTCATATCATAAAAAGAGAATCAACTCATTTCTTACATATTCATACCCAATGACTCACATATGAGCTTGGGTGCTATTATGCATGTTATTCTTAGTATCCATACTAACTCAAACTATGTAAACCACATTCTCAATTTTTGTAGAGATTTGCTAAATTAATTTCAACACTTTCTCTTTAGGTTAAACCTTATTTTTATAGGTAGGGGAGGATCTTTTATCCGTGTTAAATTGGTGCATAGTAGGTGTTGAGCTGCCACTAGGGGTCGTTATTCCATTGGCTCTACTACTCTAACACTTGTGCTTTCCAATTGCCATGTGTAATACTCAAATGGATGTCCCTTAAAGCCCAAGTGCTAAGCAACTACTTGTCATCTAGTACAATATATTCAAATATTCTTCTAGTTGGTGCTAAAATCACCAAAAGAGAAATCATTTGCAATGATTTCTAAGTTTAAATATGTGTTGATTTGGCATCATACACTAGGTAGCATAAAAAGGGGCCCAACAATAAAACAATATAATTTCAAATGTCTAATGTTAAATGCCTCACACAAACAAGGTTAAGTGGATTAACTAAAAATAAAATGCCAAACTCTAGGTTCAAAATTTTCCAAATAGGTCTAATCTAGGAAAGACAAAAGTTTTTAGATCTTTTTTCCAAACACAACATCAAAATCTAGGCTGAAATAAAGGCATGTGCTAGGACTCTTAGCCAAACATGGCATCAAAATTTATACTTTAAAAAAAAGGTGTATTTAATATAACAAACTTGGAACACTTTGGCATAAGCTAGGCACTTGATTTAAGACATGAACTTGGTCAAATTGGCATGAGGCACTAAACAAAAGGCATTTGGAGATATACTATTTTCTCCTAAATAATGGTATAAATAAATAATTTTACAAACTTTACCTAAGGTATGCAACCCAAAATATAAATATTGGTATCTAAGCCCTAATTAGATAAGACCTAAATAGAAATCAATCAATGTTTGGATCTGAACCTATCAAAGTTAATTAAAAACTCAACTTTAGGAAAATTAGGATTTTTTATCACACAAGATAGACAAATTGAATGTCATAATGATACTAGGAAAATGCCACAAAAGCATACATGGATTTGGTTCAAACATGAAATCTGGACACAAGATAAGATAAGTATATGAAATAGTTTGAGTAGCATACTGATGTTATCACTCTTAAAATATGTAAATAATAGTTTTTTTCAATGACTTCTAAGGCACAAACTTGAATTTATTTTAGAAGCATAACATTGCCCATTTTAATCAAGTGGCACACACAACATTTTTGACATAAAAGTCTAAGTTAAAAGCATGGTGTCAAATAGACAACATAATGCCTCCTCAAAAGATGGATTAATGTGGTTAAACAACTCATTTTTGATGTGGTATAAATAAATAAAATTTTAGACTCAAAGAACTAAGAAATAAAGGGAAAATACCAAATAAAACTAAGTAAATAATCCTAAGCCCTTAATTAACAAGGTATGGCAAGTGGGGTTAACTAAAAATATAGTTTTTGAATGTCTAAATTGATCCCAAGTGTGATTAACATTAGAGAATCATCACATCAATTAAGTTCATATCGATTAACTTACTATGCAAAGGTATATTCATTTGCATAGATATTCCATTTGTGGACTATGTAGGGGAATCCCCTAGTTAACTAGACCTGACTCAGGCCTTCATTATGAAAGGAGAGGTTAGTTTCTCAACCCATAGATATCTCAATATGCATACCTTTATTTGTATACCCTACCATGGAGTGGGATTGAAACACTACTAGGAGATGGATCCCTAGGTCAATACTTCCCTAAAGAACTCATGAAGAAGCTATGAAATCCCCTTCACAAGCCAAATTGTATGAAAATAAAACTAAGTGGAAAGATTTTATGGTTGCCTTTAGATCACCCAAACCATGCAAGTTTTGGGGAGAGCCTAGACAACTTTCCTTTCATGCCTTGGACTAGGAACAAATTACAAGTGAAAAGGCACTTTTGGTCACTCGGGTTCCCTATAGGTGATAGGGGGAGAGCATATATGTACTCTTCATCTTGAATAAATAATCAAACAACCAATAAACACTTTAAAGAACTTTAAATCTAAGTGAATTTTTATTTCATACACCAATTGAAATGTTTGATTAAGTTCTTTACTTGGACCCTTATCTTAAGTGTGAAAGATTTAAAGAAATTGCACAAAACAACTTAAGAAAAAACACATGTTTGAGAATGGACCAAGAATATTAATACATAAATTAGGGTATGATTATTGAAATTTCACATGCTATTGTGAGATATTCTAGTTGGGATTGGGTATATAGGCTTGGATTTGGCTAAATTACAACTAATATGGAGGGATATGGTTGTATTATGCCTATTGAGGTTGAATAGGGACATGCTTCCAAGTAGTTGAACCTTTATTATTGAGTAGAACCTGTGAACCAAGGACCTATCATTAAACTTTTGGCACTTTTGGCATAAAAGTTAATTATTGCCTAATTGGTACTTGTGGAAAATTAAAACTTCTTGGTTACATATATCCCTATTGAGAATTAGATGCATGTTGGAGATTCAACATTTGTTGCTGAATAATACTTGTACATTGTTTATTATAAATAATTTGTTTTTGTATTGGCATGTTGGTCTATGACTAAAGAGGTATGTTCATTATTACCTAGTGAGGTGGAACATTGGTTTCTCCTTGTTTGAGTGGCAAGATTTTTTGCATGTAATACATGGGTATGGTGGATGGTGCCTATTATTTTGGAATGTTACTTTTCACTTGTTGTGGTGGAGTAACATTCATCACCTTTTGTTGAGGTATGGTACTAGTCATTGCTTTACTACTTAATCCTTGAGGTTGGGTGATTGAAGAAGCAGTTGGTTGAGGATTAGAGGTAGTTTATTGAGGTTTGGAAATATAAACTCCTACTCTCTGAGTTTGAGAACCACTCTTAGTTTTTATTAAAGGCACATTTTTTTGTTGACTATGTGTGTATGTATTTACACCACTTTAGTCTAAATTGGATGTTGCTTGTGCATTTCCCACTAGGTTTGGCTCACTATTATATGTGGAAGAAGAAGACACTTATTTGATTGTTGGGGTATTGAACATATTTTATACCAAAGTTATTTGTGCAAATGGGTCTATACCCTAGTTATCTTGGCCAATCAATTCCATTAAAAATCTTGTTGAAGGAGCTAGCTCAATAAGATGAGCATTTGAGAATGTCATAGTATTAAAGTTATGCACTAGGTTTAGGTATGTTTTGTATGATGTCTACATCTAAATGAAATGATCCTATAGGAGGCCCTTTCTATTGATAATCATATAAGGGTCATAATACAACATTGGAATAATGGCATTAGGGTTTCTAGAAGAAGCTTGTTTGTTGGTTTGATTTAAGACATGTTATAATGCCCTCTTACTAGTCTTGGCAATTTTTCATGGGGAAAGTCTTCAAAAATTAGTCCCTACCTCTATGTCTCTAATTAAGACTTCATCCTTTTTCATAATTAAGTGATGATCAAACTAATATGGGTCATAGGCTAATGACATTGTAATATAATATGGTTACTATTGGACTTGTTCTACAACTAAAGGTACATTAGAAAAATATTGGGCCATCTGTTCTTGGTCTTATTCTGAGTATGGAGGTGTGTTGGATAAATAATGAGCCAAAGTGTTTTGAATTTGCTCCATTTATTAAATTTTTTAAGGTGGATAAGGATTAATCTCACAAATGACATCATCTCCATAAGGGTCTTGAACAAAGTCCTCTTATGTGACAACATTACCATATCCTAGATTATACATGACACCACTACATATATAATGAGACATGATTAAATAAATGGGGAATTATTCACAAAAAATGGGATAGAGTTCTAAAAAATTTGAAAAATAATGTTTAAAATAGACAAAATGTTCAAATTCTATCTAACATGGTCAAAGGGATTGAGCTGTATCTCCAAAAATGGTTTGTGATAAAATTTCTTATAAAATAGTATAACATCAAATATATAACATTAAATGTCTCAAAAAAATAAGGTCAAGTGGATTAAATCAAAATAAAATTCCAAACTATAAGTCCAAAATGTTCCAAATAGGTCTAATCTAGGAAAGGCAAAAGTTGCTAGGTATTTTGGCTAAACACGACATCAAAAGCTAGGCTCAAACAAAGGCATATGCTAAGAATATTAGCCAATTATGGCATAAAACTATATAATTTAAACCAAATGGGTATTTAATATTAAAAAATTGGAACACTTTGGCATAAACTTGGCACTTGATTTTAAACATGAACTTGGTCAAATTAGCATGAGGAACTAAATAAAAGGCATTTGGAGATAGATTATTTTCTCCTAAATAATGGTACAAATAAATAGATTTTTGAATTTGGGTAAACAATTAACCTAAGTTATGCAACCTAGAATATAAATATCAGTATCTAAGCCCCAATTAAATAAGGCCTAAATAAAAATCAATTAATATTTGGATCTAAACTTATCAAAGTTAATTAAAAACTTAACTTTAGGAAAACTAGGACTTTTTAATCACGCATGCTAGACAAAATTTAATAGCATTATGGAATTAGACAAAGACCACAAAGGTATACATGGATTTAGTTCAAATTTGAAATTCGGACATAAGATAAAATAAGTCTATGAAATAGTTTGAGCAGTGTAACGACATTATCACTCTTAAAATTGAATTGATTTGGGAAACATAAGGTTACCAATTTAAATCAAGTGGCACACACAACATTTTTGACATAAAAGTCTTAGTTAAAATAATGGTGTCAAATGGATAGCATATGGCCTCCTAAAACAATATAGTAGTGTGGACAAACAACTCATTTTTGATGTGGTATAAATAAATAAAAAATTAGACTCAAAGAACCAAGAAATAAATGAAAACAACCAAATACAACTAAGTAAATCATCTTAAGCCCTCAATTGACAAAGTGTGGTAAGTAGGGTTAACTAAAACTATAGTTTTCAAATGTCTAGATTGATCCCAAGTGTGATTAACACTAGAGAATAATCACATCAATTGAATTCATATCAATTAACTTACTATGCAAGGATCTATTCCTTTGCATAGTGATTCCATCTATGGATTTCTTAGTGGAATTCCTAGTTAACCAGACCTAGCTCAAGCCTTCATTACAAAAGGAAAGGTTAGCTACTCAACCCCCTAGCTCTCATAGTATTTATACCCTAATTTGGATACCCCATTGTGGAGAGGGGGTGAAACACTATCATAAAATGAAGCCCTATGTCAATGCTTCCCTATAGAACTTGTGAAGTAGTTGTGAACTCCCCTTTATAATACAAATTGCATGAAAATAAAACTAAGTGGAAAGACTTTAGGGTTGCTTTTAAATCACCCTAACCATGTAGGTTTTGGGGAGAGCCTAGACAGATTTATTTTCATGCCTTATAATAGGCACAAATTGCAAGTGAAAAGGCCCTTTTGGTGACCTAAGTTCCCTATAAGGGATAGGGGAGATCATGCATGCACTCTTCATTTTACATAAATAAATAAACATGCAATAAACACTACCAATAACTTGAAATCTAAGTGAATGTTTATTTCATACACCAATTGAAATGTCTAATTAAGTTATTTACTTGGGCCCTTGGCTTAAGTGTGAAAACTTGAAAGAAATTTCACAAAACAACTTAAACAAAAATGCCTATGTTTATTTTAAGAACTTAGAACCAAATGTTCAAGATTTAGCCTAATTCATTTTAGGCACTAAAATCAAAAATTCAAGACTTAAGCATTCATTTTAAGGCACTAAAACAAAGTATTAAAATCATTAGTAATTATAGGTTCATTTTAAGCATTAAAGTCAAATGTTCAAGATTTAACAAATCCATTTTAGCACCAAAATAAAGTGTGTAAGAGCTAGATAAATTTATTTTAAATGCCCAAAATGAAATGATCTTAAATCTAAACTTGTAAATTCATGTTTTATTCCCTATCTTGGACTTGCAAGGTTTGGAGAGTTTCTTCCTACTTTAAAGCACATTTATGGATGAGAAAACAAAATTTAAAAATTAGCTCTTAAGTTTATATGTATTTTTTACATAGATAATCAACATTGATCTATGCAGGGATGTACATCGATCTATATGAAATGGTGTCAATTGACAAGAATCGGTGTTGAATTATTTATTGTCATCAAAAAATACATAAAAATAGAACATGATTTTATTCAAAAGAAAAATGGTTAGCAATGAGTATACATCCAAGAAATAGTACCAAATCCTACAATAAAATGGTAAAAAAAATGATGTATAAGTCCTTAAAAACAAAAAAATTTATATAAAACTCAAGAAAAATTAAAAAGATGTGTTCTTACCATGTATTATTTTTGTACATAATAAATTGACATCCATTTATGATAGAATCAACATCGATTCACTATTAAAACTGAGTGTAATTAAAAAATAGAATACAAAAAATCAAAGCAAAAACTCTAATTTTTAAGGAATTCAAGCATTCATTTGAAAATTTGAGTTTCACTTTGGTCTCCTTGGTATGTGGGATGCTTTGGGTCCCATCGAGCATGCCATTTGTGATCAAGGAATCCAATAATGGAGGTTAGATCAAGTGTTATAATAAGTAACAAAACTTGAATAAAAACACACTAACATGCATACCACTTACTTGCCTAGATCATATGTGGAGAATAATGAACAAAACCAATATAAAATACAACTAAAATTCAAATAATACCAAATTCATTACCTTCCTTGATTGCTTCAAAAAAAAAATTTGTGTGGCTTGTTCGGCTTGTGCTTAAAAAGTCTTTGGTAATGGAGCTTGTCTATCTCCTTATCTCATTGGCATGATGGCTTGTAGCTTGATATTAGATTTGGCTTGTGATTTTGTAATTATAACACTATATATTTGAATCATGCACAAAATATTTCATTATAACTTTCTTATGTTCAATCTCTGTAAATGAAGAGGTCTAGGCTTGTATTTATATATTTAGAAACTAACCCCAAATCAATGTGAGTTAGAGTGTAGTTTAATCATGGAATGAGTTAAAACCTAACCTAAGTGAGTTAATTAACCTCAATAGAGTTAAAAGGTGTCAAAACCTCATGATTTAAAATTAATAGGCATGGGTGAGATATTTTACAACTCATAAAAGGTAATTATGAAAATGCAAGGATATTTACATTTTTGAATTTCTTTTTTTATAATTCATTAATTGCTCATGGATAATTCAACTAGGAATTTAACTATGTTTAGTATTTTAATTAATTCATATTATGATTTTTATCATTTTCAAGATTTTATTTAATTCATGTGTACATTTACCCCATTTAATAGGTCTATAAGTCAAATTTCATGTTGTAATGTCGTAGTTTTCTTAGAGATGAATCTGTGAGATTTTTATGTTGATTATGGTAGGATACCCCAATTAGGTATGTCTCAATAGGATTTTGAGATTTTATGAATGATTCAAAAGCAAATTTATGATGTTCAATGATTCTTAGGATTAATTTACAAAGGTTGGTAAGAATCAGTCTAAATTCCAGTATGAAGCCATTGGTGGCCATTGGTGGCCAATTTTAGGTGTCTACATAACTTAGCTTGTTCAAACTTTTTCATTACCTATAAATCTTAGATGTTCCTTTTTTCATCTTATTCTTTCATCTTGGATTCTTAGAATTATCTTTCAATCTCTCTTGTAGTAGCAACCATATCTTCATACCATGCATATGTATCCTACTTTTTGGCTTGTTTTCATCTCTCTATGTCATCTTCTCCATTACAAAAATTATAATTCTTCTCATTAGTCTCACCTAAAAACATACACAAATGATTAGTTTTAAAACTTTAAAGATCATATTCCTCTTTTGAATCCTCAAACATTGACATATGGTCTTTGTGTTATTCTTCATATTGTACCTTATCTTCTTATTCCTCACTAATATTTAGTCCTTCCTTTGAATATAAAATAGACCACTCTTCAACCTTCTCCATGCTCATTTCATATTTAATAAGGTGATGTCCATATTATTTATCATAATTTATAGGCTAATCACTCATCCAAAACCTCTTCATATCTCTATTGAGTTTCTTACAAATCAACTTCTTCTTCTCTCTTTCTTCTCTCATATATTTACTCTTTATACTCTTAATAAGTAGCCTTATAGTCCATTTAATTTTATTTCTCTTCATGACCCATCCATACCATTGGATTTCCTCTTCTTCTTGCATGTACTTCACCATGAGCACTATCATTTCAAAGCTTTGCCCCAACTCTTGTCTTATCTCTTTCACATCTTCTTCTATATATATATATATATATCTCTTTGTGGTACCTTGTTGTAGTTATGTCCTAAATTTTATTTACCTTTTATATCTTCGTCTTGTTTTCCACTTGACTCTCTAGGCCTCACTTGGACCTATCTCTTTCAATAATTTTGTCTTCTTGCCCCTTAGGACCTCACTTGGGTCTCTTTCACTCTCTTTTCATTTTTTTCTCTTGACTCTCACTTAGAGTCTCTTTTTCTATTCTATTATTTATTTTTTACTTTAGTTTATAACAATTCTCTTCACCTTATTCAAGCCTTAAATGTTTTTATGGATGTTACCACAACTTTTGCCTTTATTCTTGACTTCTATGTTCTTATCTCAATATCTTCTCTAGGATCTTCTTTCATAGTCTCAGGTCCTTCACCTTCGAATTAGGGGATATATCATATAAATTTTTTAACTTATTATCTATTATAATTTTAATGGTTCATACTTTCACCTTAGTTTAACTTACAAATACTCTTCACAACATGAACTACTTTCATAAACATAATGACAAATAATCAAAATAAATGTACATTTTATTGTTTGTAATCTTATTTGTTCTTCTTTTATAGAAAAATATTCTTTATATGATAATAATATGATGTATATAAACTTACATTTCTCTCATGCTCTACAAAACATTGAAATTTTATACTTATTTTTTGCTCTTTTGACCCAACAGATAACCTTGTTATTATGCTTACTTGCTAGCGTATTAACTAGTTTCTTGATATTTATCTCAAATAAAATGATGATAAAAATTTAATACCTTATTATTTTACTAAATTATTACCTATAAATAAACCACTAACTCCTTCACCAACTGGTTTTTCACTCTCAACTTATCTTTCTTCTTCAATGTCTCTTTTAGGCTTAACTAGGCATAGTTGCCTTTTACCTATACATTGCATCCAATAACTCTTTTTATCTCTTAAAAAATATTTATTTGTGTTATAAAATTCCCATGAACTCCTCTTATCATCCTCCACACTTTATTACCTTCATTATTCACTTATTCTCTTCAAGGGCTATTAGGCCTAAAAGGCCTAATGCATTCCTCCAATATGGATTCTTAGCCCTAAGGTCTTCATGTTGGATCTTGAAATTATATTAATAATAATTATACTTAATTAAAATAAATCCAACTATAATCAATATATCTACCTCTCTTTCCTTTCTTTTCTCTCAATTACCTTATCTTCTTAGCCCAATCCTTGTAAACCTCATAAAGCACAAAGCTCCTTGTCTAGAATAAAATATGAGGATTCATATATAAAATAACTCTATTTTGGATACAATTTATTATAATATTGATACAAAAAAACTTTTATGATGTAAATATTATATTAGACCAACTAACTCACCACCTTTCTTGAGGAATTAATTCTCTTAGGCCTCATTTAAGCCCATAGTTCTAAAGAGCATACAATACCATACTGTACAAATATAAAAACTAATTAATATTATATATCACATAAAATAATAATTTATCACCAATTTTTATGACTTTTCATCATTATAAACACAAGATAACTCACTTTCTCTACTCAAACACTAGACTAGGCTTACTCAGGTCTGTACTAGTTTGAGAGGCTCTAAAAAGGACTAAAATGGTTTACACATAATTTAAAAATCTTATAAATGTATTTTAGGGTATATCACACCTAATATCACCTTTTAAAACATCTTATTATACACAATCAATTACAAAAAGGCTCTTATGAGTGAATATATAGAGTTATGGGATTGTCTAATGACTATATGCACTATAATAGAGATTTAGAACTTGAATATTCCTCTTGATTGTATTTTTAGTATATCAAAATATGTCAAATTAATCACATATAACATTTTTAAAAATTTATTAACATAATATACACTTAAATTTTAACTCAAAACATCTTTGTTTACTTGGACTCTAGGCTGTGTAGAAATAAAAGTCTTCAAACTTGTAGCATACCAACCATGAACCTGCAGATCAATATAAGAACTCACACCATTCAAGGAAAAAAATATATGAATTTTTAATTTAAAATAATATCTATAATACACATCCATTCATATGAAATTTTATCTTACTCATTATCTTAGACATAGTCATACATAAAATTATATAGCTCAGGCCTACAATACCATTCATGAACATAGTTTTCACAATAAAAAGGAATATTTAGAACATCAATAAATATAAATCACATATTATAATTTAATACTAATAATAACATACACCAACAAAAAATCTTTACATTGATTTTCATAAATGAAGTATATATAATCTTAGTCATTTTCTTGCCTTTCAAGGGCTATATTGATATTCTTCATTTTTCCTCATCTTTTCTATCTTCTCCCTCAAACCTATAATAACCTCATAATATACTGATAATATTATTAGTATCATCTCCTTTATTACATGAAAAATTCCATATATTTATGCTAAAAATATGCCAATATTACCTTCTCATCTTGTCATCATCAATTTACGTGGTAGTTATATGCAACTTTCTTGCCTACGTTCTTTTTACCATGACTAGCATGTTGAAACAACTCTAATAACTCACCTAGAACCTAATATTAAATACTATAAACATCATACATCACTTAAATTTCTCACAAGACTCCAAAAACCACTCTAAGACCTTATTACCAATTTAAAAATTCAAATTCTCCCTTCTGGTGGGGAAAATACCTAAGGGACTAAAATAAATAATTTTCATGAACTCCAGTTACTCTAAAACATCCTATGGGATCTTATAAGACCCCTTATTATTCAAATAAGACCAAAATGGTCTCAAATCACCCTTTCACTCACTATCAATCTAATTACCTTATGATGCTCCTTCATCATACTCCCCATGTAGGACAGATTTGGATTCTTATTCAAATTCACCTTCATGTCATCTCTTTTCTTCTTGGTCTTCCAATTCATGTTTATTGTATCTTATTCCTTAATGGATTTACAGCTCTCCATCTTCTCATTGGCTCTTTCATGATTTACTCTATTAAATAAAATGTAATTATTTTGATCTTCACGTAACTCTTCATGCTTCTTTGCTATTGCACCTTTGTATGCTCTTTCATGTACTTGTCATCCCAAATGAGGATATTTATACTTCAAATTATGTATTTTATTATTTTTATCTCTCAAGATCTTCCTTTTCCATGTGCTTCATTACCTTCATGAGAAAAATTTCCCACATCAAGCCAATTAAAGTAAAACTTGTATAAAGTTGAGATTCTTGAGTCCCATCAACTACCTATTTCATCTAGTCTTCTCCCTCTATTTTGCAATCAACTTCTTTCTTACTTTTATCTCTCTCTTTATTCTTGTTTTGGTGTCACACTCTCTTGATCTTATTTGAATATA